>APFE031347193.1:0-19007 GCA_000404065.3 Pinus taeda
TTTCAGATCTTAAGATATTCACCCCAAAAGCATACACAAGCCAAATGATCTCCTTTGCTTTATATAGGCAAGCTCTTCCTCAAATCATGGACCAATACCACGGGCCAAAACCATAACAAACCAATACCATCAACTCAATACTAGGGATCAACACGTCTGTCGAGATGCCATGGTCCAAAAACCATAGGTTCAAATTCCAAGGACTAACTACCATGGACCAAAGGTAAGTTTTCCCACATGAAATAAACTTTTCTCTGCATAAAATTCCGTGAACTTTTCTCCACATGAAATAAACTTTATAAACTTTTCTCTGCATAAAATTCCGTGAACTTTTCTCCTGCGTACTTCTTAATTCTCATCATATTGAGAGCCATGCCATGGGTGTTGCCATCAAGTACAACATCTGTAACATATAACCATACCAGAAACATAATGCCAATAGTTATAGGCTTCCAACCACATGGATGTTGTGTCAAGGGTGAAATTATGGAGTTAGGTCTTAGAAAAAGGGTTCCAGCTCAGGGATTGATCACATGGGGTGGTTGTCCAGCTCATGAGTGATCTGTAGTCCCTGTGGGATTTTAGTAAGTGTTCAGTCTGTAGGCCCCACTTCCTTAACTGGAACTTAGAGGTTAGGTCATGTCAAAATGACACTCAACTCATGCTTACCCTGGAGATCTTGTAATAGTGGGTAAGTGTGGGGTGGGGTGGTTACATTTTCCTGCTAGCTTTGTGGAGGAGGCCACTTGAAAAGGGACTGTCCCAACTAATAATAGAAGAAAGAGAGCAACTCACATGAGCCTTTGACACATGAGCTAACAACATGAAGTGTTGGAGGAGAGGAGGGAGCACCCCCTCATTCTCCTTGACATGTGATTGATATGAACTAAATCTATCATGTTTTCATAGTTAACCTTGTCCTTCTTAATTTTTCCCCTCATGTTTTTGTCTTGGGGATTTGGGAGCATTTTTTCGGTACGAGTGGAAGGAAGGCCATAAAGCATGGGGAATAATTTGAGTGGAACCCAAAAAAATTAGGTGACTTATGTAAGGTCCTATCTATAGGTAAAGAATAGTGGAAGAATTGAGGAAGGCTAGGAATTGGGTCATGCGTGCTTGGCATCGAGAAGAACATGTCAAGATTGTTTATCAAGTTCTAGGTAATACGGAACAACAATTTAGAAAATGGCCACACATTGATTGTATACAACCGCAATGAAACATCAAAGTGATGCAACTAAATTTCTAGCATTAACAACAAAGCTAAGAGTGTTGGAAATACTAAGGGGGGGGGGGTGAATCAATATTCCTTTTTAATTGTTACTTTTACTAGTTAAATCAATTATACTTAGAACACAAAATAAGCAATAGGAATAAACGATTTTATTAATATAATCTTTATAATGAATCAAGTATAATATATAGGGCTCCAACCCTTGATGAAGACACTGATCTTCAATTCCCAAGGCTCCAACCTATTTTCAACCACCAACTTGGTCTTTTGTGAGGCTCCAACCTCTAGGGAATCGACCCTATCTTCTCAAGGCACCGACCTTTCATTTAGAGGCTCCAACCCCTAGGGCACCAACCCTTCTCTGGTACAGGCTCCGACCTGGTTTCTTGAGGACATTGATCCTCTAGGGCTCCAACCCTATACTTCAAGGCACCTACCTTGTTTGTTTGAGGCTCCAACCTTCAGGGCACCAACCCTTTGGGATCCAACCCACTGCTATAATTTGTCTAGATATGTTTCTATAGTAATTCAGGGCTCCCAAAATATTCTTCAATGAGTTAATATCAATCTATAACTTCACTGTAGTCTCCATGCTACTTCATCAATGATAACTTGTCTTCATATGGAGTCTTCACAATTTTTCATATTTCGCAATAGAGTCTACAAAGTTGACCTCATGATGATTTCAATAATGCATCATGATCTTCAAGATCTGTTGATTCTTATCAACAAGATATCTGCGCTAGGCCTCAATGTCTTTTCAAAACAACTCTCTATTTTGACCCTCTGTTCTTATTGTCGTGGTAAGTGGTGTTGGAGTGGTGCTTCAGGAGTAATTCCTTCATAGGAGTAGTTTTTGTGGCTAGAAGATGTGTATTCAATTAAAATGACCCTTTCTATGCAGTCTTTTTAACATATCGTGGGTTGTGCTTCTACGGATTCACTTTAGGTCTGATCCTTTCAATGAATAACCCAATCAATAAAATGCTCGACCTTTGGCTTCCTTCTTCTTCTGCTGGACCTTCAGCTTCCTTCTACGTTCGCTCATCCTTCAACTTCTTCTTTCACTCGCTCAAACTTTGACTTTTCTTTCTTTTGTTCCTTCATGTTCACGAGTTGTGAACCATCCTTCTACTCTGTAATGGATGTCCGAGACTCAATTCCATACTCGAGGTGAAGCTTTTAACTTTATATATATATATATATATATATATAGATAGATATATAGATGAATATATATATTATATAATATATTATAATATATATATATAGATAGATATATAGATGAATCTTATCAATACCTAAAAGAGATGATCATTGGAGGTGTTGTCTGTGTGGGGCCTGACCTAGGTTCAACGTTAGTTAGCCAAACAAATCCCTACCCTATTGGCCCTTTAGGCATCAACCTGTGGAGTGCGGACCGAAGTCTCACCTGAAGTAGTATGGGGGGATGATGGAACCAAATTTCTGCACCCTGAGATGGTCGTGATGTCAGTTTATACCCTCTATTCCTACTTTCGCGTAGGTCACTAAGCTTTAGGGCTCTGTCAGTCTACCCTTTATTCCGCCTTTCGGTCCCTCTGTGAACATGTATGATTGAACTTCGCGCAGCCTTAACCCACAATCCAGGTGCTTTTGCGCTGCTATGACAATGTATTGTATAGGTTTCCAAGTTATCTTAAGTGTTTTACTTATCTTACTAATCAACCATAGTTAGCGCCGATAAACTAATATTCTTACTTGCATAAAATTAACCCATGCATTCACACATCACATGAACATTGTAAATTAAACCCAAAACACAATATAACCAGATGCATTAACAAGAAATAGATACAAAAAATTTGCAGAATACTTCTATTTATTGATATCTTCAGGATAATACAAACTCTATTTGCCCTGCACACACAACTGCAGAGGTCTGCGCATGTAGCTGCGGACTTCCACCCTAGGCCTCTGTGCACTCAGCTGTAGAGCCTCTACCTAAGCTAAGACCCAAAACACTTAGACTTCTCCACCAAGACACCAAAACTTGTCTACGAACTAACCACTTAGAGCTTACTTACTTAGCTCCTTTTTATACAATCCCATGGTCCACGAAGCATGGGTGGATCTTTACAGCCAACTTTACACTTTAAAAAATAAGGGCTGAAAACCTTTTATGACTCATGACACATTCGCACTCTGCGACCACAAAATGTGGAGACTTTACAAATTTATTACAAAATTTGTCTCAAAAGATGGGCTTTTAGCCCCAAAACTATCCTTGGTGGAACCCATTCCCAACATGCCCCCAACACAAACATGGTGACTCACCCTTGAGTCACTCTATGGGCATGGAGATCTTGGCCCGAAGACTTCCCAGCTAGACTTGTATGATGACGACCTTGGCAGTTCACTGTGCGGCTGCCTGCTTTGCTTATTCAACTAACTGCTCGGTTGTTAGTCTTGAAGTGTCGGCCTGAAGCTTTTGTTGAGTTGCTTGCAGATTTGCAAGATTGCCTTCAATAGAGGCCATGACTGAATAAGCCTCATCCAACCAGGGATTCAAGCATGCCTTCAACACTGCCTCCTTGTGTTGCGCTGCATCTACTTGTTCTTTCAATTGTTTGGCCTCTTGCAGCTTCACTAGTCTTTGCGTGAGAGTGATAGTTCACATTGTACCTTTTACTTCATCATAGCGCTGTTGTAGTTCTCGCACTTCTGTCTCCAGTCGCTATACATTAGGGTCCTCTTGCAGGCTCATCAGGACCTTGAACGACTGTTCAAAAGGTTGTGTGTAGTCTGTTACTGCACTATCTACCGCCTCTATCGCCTCTGTGACACTGGTTGCACGCTTCTCCTTTACTTCTAGCGGAGTTGAAGACTAGGCATTCAACTGTAAATCTGCAATCTATAGGCTCAACTCCAGTTGAACCCTAGCCAACTCTATGCAAGCATCGTGCACCCTTGTAGAAAGCTTGTGAATGCGCACCTCGACCGGTTCTTCCTCAGGGATGGCCAACTCCGGGACCATTCAGCATGCCTCCTCCATGACCTAAACTATACGCTTGTTTCGGTTGGTTACCTCAGTCACGACGATGATGGTAGAGTCTTGCTGTAGGGCCATCTATTCATTATTAATCTTCTTCTCACTGATCACTTATAAAGTGCAGTGTTCGTAGGCCCTCAGCTCCATGATCACTCCAACTTGCAATAGGTGGAGTGCCTCACCAGGGAGTGCTGCCAAGTTCCATCCCACTCCCTTGAGGGCACTGACAGTCGGCTTGTCAGCTTCATTTTCTATGGTGAGTGCTCCATTCAGCAGCACTATCGCACGGGAGACCTTTACACTCAGCATCTAGACAGCTTCTGGAGTACCGATAGCGAGGCTGGTGGACACTGTGCCAGCCTGTGATGCGCGGGTCTGCAGCTCCTGTAGGACTATCTTGATGGCTCCCAATAGTGGTTGCTGCTGCTGTTCGGACTGCTATAGTGTCTGCGCGGTGACATGCCACACCGTGTCTCCAATGTCATGCAAATCTGCCTCTGTGAGGGTGTTTGGGTCCAACGAGGCCTTAGTGGCCTTGGATTTCTTCCTCGACCCCACTTTCTCTCATTCCCTTGGATACTTGATGTGGTCTGATGTTGTCTGTGGGTCCATGCCATGCTGCTATGTTTGCTCGTCCATTTCTTCCTCTGTTTCGGGAAAAGGTGACCTCGCGCCTTTGTTAGAGCCACGCTCTGTTTCACCTGTCTTCTTTTCCATCTGTTTGGCAGCATCGTGCTCTGCCTGGGCCTTGTTAGTGACCTCCTTCTTCCTCTTCTTGGCTAGCTATGCCATATTGAGCTTGGCCTCCTCCTTTTTGCGCTGTGCGGCAGACTTGCTCACCCCCATCGCCAAGTCTGAGGTAGTGTGCCACTCTGCTGGCCAGCGATCAAGGACTACATCAATTGCATCATCTGTTGCCAAGTAATGCAAGTCATACCACGTCTATGTAGGGTCCTTCTATGCCCTGATTGATACATGGTGAAAGTCTGCCTTGAACACCACGTACCCCTGTAAGTTGGCAAATATGTTGGCCACAACCGTGGTTTGCGATTGATAGCCATGCCGATGTTCATTTCCATCAAGATCCAGAAGATCTTCCTATCTTTGATGCACTGAGCATCCTTGGTCACCCACAGTGAAGCGTATTTCACTACTTCTGGTAGGTCCAATGCGACTGAGGGGAATTGACTATCTTTCGGCAACTCCCAGGCTACCGGCACAATAGACAACAAGAGCCACACATAGTGGAAAGTCTTGTTGAGCTCCTATGTCTCACGACCGTTCGTAAGGAACTCACTGTAGAGATAGTGCACCCAATTGAACTAGACTCCTTCGGTGCATTGGGCTATAAGAGCAACGACTGGTGCCGACACTTCATCTGCAAGACACTTCCTCATAACCTTTCCTACCAAAAGCTTCGTGGCCACCTTGACTACAGGGTCATTGATACTTGAGATGGCATATCCTCGCGGCTTCTTTACGAGCTTGAATTTCTCCTTCATGGCCTTCGCAAGGGCCAACTCGCCACCTTTTCTACCAAACATCATGGCTGGATTTTCCCCTGTGTAGGGTAGCTGCGTGATCCTATAGATCAATCTCTCGGTGATGGATATTGGCTCCTCTAGCCACAGACACCCATCGTGCACCAAGCATAGCAATTTCTTGATGACCAATACTATAATGGGGGTGCGATTGTAGTGCGGAACCCATAGCAGGTTGAGAAGACCTGCCTTGTCTACTCCTCTGAGCCACTTCTACAGTTCCAATGCAGTCATCTCGGTGGTTGTGTTAATAATGAGGCGCACTAGCTACTCTGTCGCTAAGTGCGGGAACTTCTCATGGTCAGCTACGTCCCAATATTCTAGTTTTAACAGAGGAACCCACCCTAAGCGCGATCCTTCAAAGACAATTTCATCTGGTAGTAGAGGGGTTTGCAAGGGGACCTTGATCTCGTCAATGTCCTTTGGCACCTTGGTCTTGCCCTTGCACGGAGGGACGTACTCAGGCAACTTAGTGATAGGGTCAACGCCTTGGACTTCAACTTCCTCCACTTCTACCCCCAAGTCCTCATCATCCATCGGGATGTGCTCCATTTCTTCCTCCTTTGGCTTCAGGTTAATGGATTTTCCCTTTTCCTGTGTGGTGGGCTTGTCCTTCAGTGGGTTACTTCTCAGTGAAGTGTGCATCGGTATCATAGCCTGCTTTCCCTTCTTATCCTTTGTACTCTTCTTGGTTGGGGTCGGCTTTGGTCTAGGTGTATGTGGTGATTTGGGGACTTCAGCTAATACCTCTACAACCTCTAGAGAAACTCCTTCTGCCTCCCTAACAACTTCCGGCACAACCCCCTCGACTGTCACTGCTTCGTGTTTTTCGTTGGGCCTCCACCTGTAATTTATCAGGCATTTTGAATTCAAATCTGACTGTTCCCCCCACATTCGGTTCATTAATGTTGGATTGGTGGCAAATTTTGAAGGATCTTACCCATAAAGTTTGTCTTAAATGCCGTTCACCCACTCCATTTGGCTGCACTTCTACCGTCAAATCATGAACAATGTCTTTAATGGTCACTTTCAAGTTGACCTGCGCAATTTCTCTCTGGGTAGTGCAACTCCGTTTGTGCTGTCACGAACCCTATGACATTTCCTCACCCCACACAATCTTCCAATTGCGCAGTTCCCCAACTCAGGAAGTGTAGTTTATAGTCTCGTGCCGCCTTTCAGCTACCTAGAGCGCTAAGACTATGCTACCCCCATATAGTCACCTGGCGAGATCACTAGTGTATGGCTTCAATCGGCTACCATTCACCTTTCCTAGGAAGGGATCTCCATTCAATTTAACCAACTGGACTGCTCCACCATCAGTAATCTCCTTAATCACATAGGGCCCTAACTAGTGCATTCTGAATTTCCTTGGAAATTTTTCAAACTTGCTGTCATATAACAAAACCAGATCATTTACCTTAAATGTGCGCAGCTTAATTTGTCGATCATGCCATGCTTTTTCACGCTGCTTTTGGACATGTTGGTGAAATCCAGCTAGAAATCTCTCTTCCTCAAGCTCAGCAAGTTGTGCGAGCCTCTCTTCCAGGGCTCCACTACTCGTCAAACCCATGGGTGGCGCTATGTGTAGATTAGGCACAATGTATTCCATGGGCATCATTGCTTCAACACCATATACAAGCCTAAAGGGTGTCTTTCTAGTCAACGTTTTGCATGTCGTTCAATAGGCCCATAGAACTCCGGGTATGCATAGGTCCCAATCACTTCATTGAGTGTTGCAAACCTTGGTTAGCGCATTCTCTAACACCTTATTGAATGCTTCCACTATATCGTTAGCCTATAGGTGATAAGGCATGCTTTTCTGGTGATATACCTAAAATTTCTCTGTCAGCACGCTGATTGTCTCATTTAGAAAGTGTGTACCACGATTGCTCATCAGAATCTTTGTACACCCAAATCACGTCAGTACATACTCAAAGAGGATCTTCACAGCAGTCGCGCCTATGCAGTCCTTCACAGAATGTGCCTCTGCCCATCGAGTCAAATACTCAGTCATGGTGATAATGTACCGTGCTCCCGTCTTCTTCCCTTGGGGCTAAATGGGTCCCACAAAATCTATTGCCCATTTCTCAAAAGGTCGTAACGTCATCTATGGGTTAAGATGCATCTCATCTCTCCACGATGGCCTTCCAGTCCTTTAACACACATCACATGCCTTGTAGTAAGCTTTTGAATCTTGATGGAGGGTTGGCCACCACAACCCTGCACGTATAATCTTCTGCGTAGTTGCTCTTCCTACATAATGGCCTCCCGCGGCACCCCCATGAGCATCTGCAAGGATACTTCTCCTTTCAAACTCTGGTACATATCGTTGTAATACTTCGTCAGACCCCATTTTGTAGATATTCCCGAAAATGACATAAAAGTCTGCTGTGTGCACCACTAACTCCTTCTTCTACGGGATAGTGTAACCTTCCAGGGCAGTTCTTTTCATTAGGAAGTGTATGATGTCTTGAAAGTGACCATCCGTGATGTGCACTAGAAATAGTTGCACATCAGGCAATCCCTTCTCCAAATTAGTGGGCTCTTCCACTATTTCAATGCACGATATATGGTCTGGTCCTATGTTTAGTCATCTAGGCTTCACAATAACCTCAAAATCATACTCCTGGAACAATAACAACCACCTACAGATTCTCCCCCCCCCAACACAGGGTTAATGACCAGGTATTTCAACACAGAATGATCTGTATACATCTTAAAATGTTCACCCAGAAAATAATGTCTAAACTTTTGGAGCGTGTATATCATGGCTAACCCTTCGTGCAGAATCCCATTCACCTGTACCGTGGTAGAGCTCTGTTTCCAAGTACCAGTTCATTGGGATGACATCCAAGGTGTGACAGAACAAGTGCACCCATTCAGGTTAGGGCTTCACTCCATAAGCCTTAGCCCATTTGTCCAAGTGTGCGTGCGGATCATCCTTCCCATCATATTTATCTGTCATTCATACCTTTTGATTCCCAAAGCATTTTCTCATCATCCTCCTACACTCGCGCCAATCGTCAAAGCTACCGTTTTGCGTACCCCACCATCTTGCGAACGTAGTGTGCAGTGCCCAGTCTAAAGCCTGGAAGCACTGCTTTTATGGTACCTCCCTCTCAAATGCATCCAAAAATACATCTAAATCATTCAGGCCACTGTAAGTGGGTAGATTTCTTGCCTCTGATGATACATAGCGCAGCGACCGGGTCATCATGTTACAACTCAATGTGGTTACTTCACGTAGTTGATTCTGCCAGCACTCTAATTCTTCATCAGAGTCTAAGGTGTAAGAACTCTCACGATCCCATGTTATTTGTCCATCCACTATTGGATTCACCCAATCTTGGTCTCACGCTGTTATCTTATATATGTAGTCCAAATCATCATCGCTTTCATAATCGCGAACTGGTTCAATATAGCACGATCCTTCAGCAGGATCTAGGGGTACTATTACGCGGAGCGATTTCTTTTCAAATATCATCTTTCGCTTCTTTAGGTTGATTACCCTGTTCATGTCACTAGCCCAATCAATGCCAAGGAGCGCAGGGTAGGGGTTGCTGTCATCCACAATTTCTATCACTTTGAAGTCAGCCAATGCGCTCGTGCCTTTAATATCTATAGTTACTCCTTGCAGCCATCCCATGGGGATGATTTTCTACTGATTTTCCATCCTTAACTGAATCGGAGACCACTGCATCATGGGTCTCCCCATCCACTCCCAAGTCTACTTTGGTAAAACGTTCACGTTTGACCCCAGATCCAAAATAACCTGATCCATTTCATATTCTCCTATCTACGTGGTTAGTTTCATCTCACACCCTGTCCTTGCTTTATGCTTACCAATCTTCCGTACAATGCATGGTTCACCTGAAGTGTTTCCAGCACATCTATTTATAAGCTCCTATAGCCCCTTCACAGCCTTGCTATCGCGCAGTAGCTTCTTGTAGGTTTCTAGAAACGTCGTAAGCATAGAAGGGTCCATTTCCTGATCAGGCTTATCCCCACTCCGTAAGGTAGAGGCCTCAATGAAGCTCTTCTTTGCCTCCATGAACATTTTGCGTGCGTGCTCCAAATCAAATTTAGCCTCCTTCATTGGAGCTTTGTGAACCCATGCATTGTCTTTGGGATGTTTCCCCTTATCATCGCCCATTGCAATTCCACTTCAAATCACAATATTCACATTCGGATCCTCTTCGTGAGTCTTAGACCTCATCATCTACAAGTTCTGAGTCGGCTGCAGTGGTAACACCCCTTTGTCGCGTATCCTTGCTATCAACGTAGGATACTCTTCTGTATCATGGTCAAACTGAGTACAATATTTGCATGACGGACGCATCAGGTTAGTGCATTCACGGGCATAGTGTCATGGTCCTCCACAGTTGTAGCAAATTAGCTGTTCCCCACCTCTACTAGGTCCTCCTCTTCCTCAGCCTTGTCCGCGCCCCTGAAAGCCTGTTCGCGCCATCCCAATGCTCTGGTTAAGGGACCACATTTCTACCTGAACTCTATGGGTGGGTGTTTTGTACATCATCAATTCATAACTTTGGCAATTGCACTCATCATGCCCTAATGACCTGCAAAAGTTACAGAATAGTTGTTGCGGTGTTTGTACAAACTTCTGCAGCAAACGACAGTTATTTGTTGTATGTTTTCTTGTTACCTGACATATAGTGAACCACAACGCAGGCCCCATGCTTGGTCCTGCTTGGGCCTCCAGCCTCAAAGGCATAAGTCCTCCTCCTGTAATATAGTTTGCAAAGACCAGACAATGGTCTTTGTCATGCCCCTGATGTTTACATTTCAGGCACCATATCTCTTCGCGCACCTCCAGTCGAACTATTCTATCTTGCTTCAAACTTGGCATTTCAAGACAAATATTTTGCAACTGTGCATGGATCTGCTGAACCCCTAGATTCAGATCTTACATCATTGTTTCATGCAGTCTCATTGCAATCTCCAAGACCTCTGCCTAAGTCATAATCTTCTGTTGTGACAGTGCAACCCTTAGGTGTAGCAGGAGCGAAGCCACGAACCACTCGTGGCGTTGTCCATCTGTTAAATTCATATTAGCTTCATGGATTTTACACTTCAACCTCTAATTCAATTCCCAAGGTGTCTTGTATGGTTTCATCACGATTTCCTTGAACCCACAATCGACTACACCTCAGATTTAGGCCTACTGAAATCTTTATTCAAGGCAATCTAGATCTCTATCAACCCAGTGTTTGGGTTATCATTAGAGTACTTAATGTACCAGGTTAGCACGTAATCCTGCAAAGCATTAACCAATGTTGTCTTATTCATGTGATCATCGGTGACGCCCTGAGCTTCCCATACAACTTTCAGAACGAACCAAAACGGGTACGGGTCCTCATTTGCGAAGCCCTTAAACGAAGGTAGCTTTACTGAATTTTCCATGTTGAACTACGGTGGAGGTGGTGGTGGTATGGGTGAAGTCGTAGGTGATAGTGGTGAAGTTGGAGATGGTGTAGGTGGAGGTGGCAATCGCGGGAATCCGTTTCTTATTAACTGAACTGCACTTTGTAGAGAAGCCTACGCTACTCCATCTTCATCACCCAATGGTGGTGAAATCAATGAGCTATATTCACGACCCTTTCTTCCTTCGTTCTCGTAAGTCTTTCCACTTTGTGTAGCTCCAAACATCAAGGTAGCTACATAACCCATTTTTTGCACAATAACATCTTAATATAGGTATATAAAGACTTCAAGTATTTACCTTGCAGACCTTTGAAAAAGCATCGCTCCGCCTCGCTGTAACTAACCGAGGTATCAACCGCGAATTTAGTCACAAATCCTCCTATGATGTGATCAAGCCAATGATCGACAACATGGGAAATCTTATCCTTAGAGGATTCCAGTATTTGTACTAACTCCGGGTTCCAGACAATAGGACCATCAAGTCTCCACCTTCCTTGGCTATCCGCTAGCTTCACGATCCACTCGTATAACTCAATTGGAAAGGAACAGAAAAATATCTCATGGATTTCTGTATACAAGTACTTTTCTAGCCACTGTTCCTTTGCCAGCCATGGATTTTTGTTCTCTTGCGCCGCGAATTCACGGATCTTCCTATCCAACCAGTCTTCGATCTCTTTCTTAGTTGGATTCCAGTGATACGACATCACACATCTCTCATGCAGATTCCTGTCCCAGCAACAAAACCATTTGTTGGTTGTGTGGGGCCTAACCCAGGTTCAACGTTAGTTAGCCAAACAAATCCCTACACTACTAGCCCTTTCAGCATTAGCCCGTGGAGCGTGGATCGAAGTCTCACCCGAAGTAGTATGGGGGGATCCTGGAACCAAGTTTCCACACCCTAAGATGGTCATGAATCATGATGTTGGTTTATACTCTCTGTTCCTACTTTCGCACAGGTCACTAAGCTTTAGGGCTTTGTCAATCTACCCTTTATTTCGCCCTTCAGTCCCTCCACGAAGGTGTACGATTGGCCTTCACGCAAACTTAACCCGTGATTTAGGTACTTTCACGCTGCTATGACAACATATTGTATAGGTTTCCAAGTTATCTTAAGTGTTTTACTTATCTTACTAATCAACCGTAGTTAGCACCATGTAAACTGATATTCTTACCTACATTCAATTAACCAGTGCAGTCACATACATTTGCTCATCACATGAACATTGTAAATTAAACCCAAAACAAAATATAACCAGATGCATTAACAAGAAATAGATACATAGAATTTGCAAAATACTTCTCTTTATTGATATCTTTAGGTTAATACAAACTCTATCCGCCCTATGCACACAACTGTAGGAGTTCATGTACTTAGTTGCAGACTTCCACCCTAGGCCTCTATGCACTCAGCTACAAAGCCTCTACCTACGGTAAGACCTGAAACACTTAGAATTCTCCACCAAGCCTCCAAAACTTGTCTACAAACTAACTACTTAGAGCTTACTTACTTAGCTCATTTTTATACAATCCCATGGTCTACGGACCATGCGTGGATCTTTACAGCCAACTTTACACTTTACTAAATAAGGGTGGACAACCCTTTATGACTCATGACACCTTTGCACTCCACAACCATAAAATGCAGAGACTTTACAACTTTGTTACAAAATTTGTCTCAAAAGATGGGCTTTTATCCCCAAAACTATCCTTGGGGGAACCCATTCCCAACAGGAGGAGAGGCTGACTTGTGTATGGGGTCTCACATTACAATTATATCATAAACCTATTTATTTATGAAAATCCACATTATAATAGATGTCTTGCAGTCCCACATGCCACGTCACTTCTTAAATCACAATCGAAACTTCATAAAACTCTCGCAATCACAACTTCAGAGGTCTACACATAACATTGCCAATCTCGTACTACCGACGGAGTGGATGCGATATGATATTGAACATTTTTTAATAAATCTGTCGAGTCCACAAATCTACCGCAATCGGTGGTTTTGAATGTAGCATCCTTTTATGGCTTGCGATATGCAAGAGAAGCGATATTCTTTTAGAGAGCATTATAATGGTGCAGTGGGTCTGCAATATTATATCGCAATCGCCAATTTTTTGTGTGACATATATTTAAGACTTTTCAATACATAACTTCCAATGTGGCGGACGCGATGTTCCATTAAGGTGTATTATAATGGTCTAGCAGGTCTGCAATATTCATGTCGCAACGGAGGAATTTGAGTGGTAACGCATAATAAAGTCACCGATATATTAACTCTGTTGCACTGTGGACTTTTGTTAAAAATGTTTTATTACATGCGTTGTGAACTTTAAAGAGTTTCCATGGTTTAATACTTAGATGTTCCTTCACTCCTCCTATATGTTGACTCCTTCGATATGTTAACTCCTCCGATTATGTTAACTTCTCTGATATGCTAACTCTTCTGATATTACTCTAATATTTCATGTGATATCTCTGATATGGCTCTTACTCTTGGTACTTGCAATATTTCAATAAAAACAGATTTTAATAGACTCTTACTCTTATCTTCGCTTTCCTATGGATTCTCTGTGATTTCTAATAGCTACTCTTTGATGGCTTCTATTCTTTTCTTCCATTGGCTTCCCTGATGGCTTTCCTCCTTGGGTCTACTACTTCTATTATGTCTGTGATATATATATAATAATAATATATATATTCATTCCGTATGTTGTATTTATTCCTTGGGTCCTTCATGGGCAACATTATGATCAAGTAGAAAAACATCTTCAACAATAGTCCATTGGATAGATAAGAGATCATGTAATCCAATGGAGTGTTCCTGAGAAATGATCTATCAAAGAATGATTGTTAATATAGCTCATCAAGGATTTCATAAGGACCCTTTCATGGATAGCTTATATAATAATGATCAAGAATAACAGGCTCCCCCTAACTATGTGCATGGTCTCCTTTTGGAAGAATCCCACATCAAACACTGGGAATATCAAGGATATCTTCATCAAGTCAACAACATGTGTTGTTGGCTGGAGAGTTCAAGAGATTTTCGGTTTGTATTTTATTTCTTCTCCATACTTGTGTGACTTTCTTCTTTGGCATGGTTCTAGCTTATGTAGGAGCCCAAGTCAAGTTACAATCACGTGCCATATGACCAATTTTATGACACTTGAAACATTCCATGTTTTTCATGAATAAGAATTTATGATTTCTTCCTGCAAAATTTCTTCTCAGATATTGTCATGGACCATAATATCTATCTTTGTGATATGACCTACAATCTTTTGCCATGTGTCCAAAGTTTGTACAAGCATAACAATAACCAAGAAATAAACTTTGGTACCTGGGAGATAGAGATTTCCTTGATGTACTTTTGAAGTCTTTCTACCTTGAGATTATTTGATGATATTCATTATCTTTGTATTCTTGACACCATCTGCAAGTCTTCTTGGAGTAAGATTTCTTCCATAGTTGTCTTGACTCTTCTCCTTATCTTTGTTGGAACTAGGAGCATCAACATTTCTTTCTGGCTCCCCCACATTCTTGTTTTTTGAAGCATTATCATTCTTTCTTGAGGATTCACATGTATAGCCAAGACCTAATTTATCAAATGGAGATATTTGAAAGCTGAGAAAGTCATCCAAGGCTTGAGAGATCTTCAAGATTTTGTCCATTCCTTCAACCTTTTTCCTAAAGGAGAAAATATCTTCTTCCAATATTTTGCAATCATTCTTCTTCTTAGAAAGTTGTTTCTCAATCTCTTATTTGATACAAGTTGCTTCATTTGCTTCTATTTTAAGGGAGATCATATTTGGCTTCATTTTGAAGATTTCTTCATTTTCTTTTGCTAGATTGCTCTCCATTTCTTCCTTGATCCTTTTAGATTTACATGTTTTAGCCTTGAGAAGGTTGATGTCAGATTTTAGTTTGAAGATTTCTTCATCCTTTGCTTTTAGTTGACATATCATGGTGTTTCTTTCTTTTTCCGCTTCATCAACATGTCCTTTTATGATTGCCAATGCTTCCATCGTCTTCTCAGCTCCTTATCCTATTTTTCTTGCTTCTTCTAGTTGAGATTTAGGAGAGGATACCTCTTCCTTGTATTGAAAAATATATATTTCAAGTTTTTTCAAGCTTTTGTGCCTTTGTTCAAGGTGGCTTGACAATTTATCTTCCCATTTATTTGCCTTATCCAATTGATTTTTCATGGATATGACTTCTTATTGATACTTTTTTTTTTTTGTTTTGATAAAATTCCTCCTTAATCTTGGAAAGCTCTTCATCCCTTTCTTGTACTTGAAGCTTGACAAGATCAACTTCCTTGCTTGTTTCATCTTGGTCACCAGATAGTGCTTTCTTCTTAAGTTCCTCGTTTTCCTTTTTCAAACTGATAATCCCTTCCATGGCAACCATAAGTTTAGTGAGGAGATCTTCTTCAAAATATTTTTCATTCTCTTTTTCTTCTAGGTCTTCTTTAGCCTTGATGCCATCATTCTTATTTTCAGCTTCCATGACGGGTTCTAGATTTCCTTCTTGCTTTCCATCATCTTCTTGACTAGTGGCCATGATCAATGCTCCTTTTGAGTGAAGGTCATGAAGTTTGTCCCATATACCATTTGTTGATGAACACTTTTCTAAATTGTCCTTTATAGAATTTGGTAGCCCATTCAATATGGCCTTCCTCGCTTTTGCATTATACTCCTTGGATTCCTCATCCATCATGTTATCAACAATCACTAATTTCCAGACTTCAATGCCTTGAGTCTTTAAGAAATTCCTCATTCTTGCTTCCCATATATCAAATTTTCCATTGAACAATGTAGACTTCACAAATTGATTGATTTCAAATTCGGTGGTTGAGGGAGACACTTATCAAATTCGGTGGTTGAGGGAGACACTTATTTAGTAGGATTGGAGACTTTCTTCCTTGGCTTCACCATTTGTGTTCTAATTGATCAACCTTCAAGATGTTAGGCTTTGTGTGAAGGTACTGGCTCTGATACCCATTGTTGGAAATATTGGGGGGGGGGGTGTGAATCAATATTCCTTTTCAATTATTACTTTTACCAGTTAAATCAATTATATTTACAACACAGAATAAGCAATAGGAAGAAATGATTTTCTTAATATAATATTTATAATGAATCAAGTACAACATATAGGGCTCCAACCCTTGATGAAGACACCGATCTTCAATTCCCTAGGCTCCAACCTATTGCCAAGCACCAACTTGGTCTTTTGTGAGGCTCCAACCTCTAGGGCACTGGCCTTGCGTTTAGAGGATCCAACCCCTAGGGCACCAACCCTTCTCTAGTATAGGCTCTAAGTTGGTTTCTTGACGACACCAATCCTCTAGGGCTCCAACCCTATCCTTCAAGAAAACTACCTTTTTTGTTCGAGGCTCCAACCTTCGCGGCACCAACCCTTTGGGATCCAACCCACTTCACTATAGTCTCCATGCTACTTCATCAATGACAACCTATCTTCATATGAAGTAGTCTTCAAAATTTTTCATATTGCCCAACAGAGTCTGCAAAGTTTAACCCATGATGATTTCAACAATGCATCATGATCTTCAAGATTTGTTGATGCTTATCAACAAGATATCTACACTAGGCCTCATTGTCTTTTCAAAACAGCTCTCTGTTTTGACCCTCTATTCTTATTGTCATGGTAACTGCTACAGGAGTGGCGCTTCAGGGGTAATTCCTTCATAGGAGTGACTGTTGCAGCTATAGGTTGTGTATTCAATTAAAAAGACCCTGTCTATGCAGTCTTTTTGACAGATCACAGGCTATACTTCTACAGATTCAGTCTAGGTCTGATCCTTTCAATTAATAACCCAATCAATAGAATTCTCAACCTTTGGCTTCCTTTTTCTTCCGCTAGACCTTTGGCTTCCTTCTATGCTAACTCGTCCTTCGAATTCCTCTTTTTCTTGCTCAAACTTCAACCTTTTCTTTCTTTTTTTCCTTCATGTTCACGAGTTGTGAACTGTCCTTCTGCTCTATAATGGATGTCTGAGATTCAATTCCATACTCAAGGTGAATCGTTTAACTTTATATATATATGAATCTCATCAATACCCAAAAGACATGATCATTGGAGGAGAGTCCGACTTGTGTATGGGGTCGCACATTACAATTATATCATAACCCTGTTTATTTTCAAAAATCCATATTATAATAGATGTCGAGCGGTCCCACATGCCACGTCACTGCTTAAATCACAATCACAACTTCAAAGGTCTACACATAATATTGCCAATCCCCTACTACTGGCAAAGTGGATGCGATATGATATTGAAGAGTTTTTAATAAATCCTTCAGGTCCACAACTCTATCGCAATCGTTGGTTTCGAATGTACATCCTTTTATGGCTTGCGATATGCGACAGATGTGATATTTCTTTTAAAGCATATTATAATGGTGCAATGAGTTTGCAATATTATATCGCAATCGACAGTTTTTTGTGTGACATATCTTTAAGACTTTGTGATACATAACTTCTAATGTGGCAGACACAATGTTTCATTAAGGTGTATTATAGTGGTCTAGTGGGTCTGCAATACTCATGTCGTAATCGGGGAATTTGAGAGGTAACACATAATAAAGTTGCCAATATATTAACTCTGATGCGCTGTGGACTTTTGTTAAAAAGGTTTTATTACATGCGTTGTGAACTTTAAAGCGTTTCCATGGTTTAATACTCGGATGTTCCTTAACTCCTCCGATATGTTGACTCCTTCGATATGTTAACTCCTTCGATTATGTTAACTTCTCTGATATGTTAACTCCTCCGATATTACTTTGATATTTCATGTGATATATTTTATATGACTCTTACTCTTGGTACTTGCGATATTTCAATAAAAACAAGTTGTAACAGACTCTTACTCTTGGCTTGGATTTCCTGTGGCTTTTATGTGATTTTTGATGGCTACTCTTTGATGGCTCTTGTTCTTGTCTTCCAATGGCTTCCCTAATGGCTTTTCTCCTTGGCTTCTTGCTCCTATTACTTCATGAATATGCTTCTCCTCAGGTCTACTGCTTCTATTCTATCTGTATATATATATATTCATTCCATATGTTGTATTCAGTCCTTGGGTCCTTCATGGGAAACATTATGATCACAAGAATTTTCCATCACAAACACTACCATATTGACATCAACGGCAACCTTCATTAACAAAGAGGTAAAAGGAAATATTCAGAGTAAAAGAATTCCTCTCACCAAGTTGGAAATCATTGTTGAAATCCTAGGCGTATTTTCGATAAATATAGGGAGTTATTTAACATATGTCAATGTGCATTGTGCCCATGATCATGCTGATAAATATGTGTATATAAAATTCCATTGTATCTAACAAGGTCTTGTTAGGGAACATGCTTATGGAAGCATGATTATTTAAAATTTAGTGCATATGTGGATGACATATAAATATTCCTGGGTGTGTGAGGAATTAGATGGGAAAGAAGTGTTTTTGGATGATTTATGATTTGATATCATGTGATTATAACTCTTATAATTGTACCATGTTCACATTATTAACAAGAAATGTTGAAGGCTATGTCAGCAGATTTATTAGCTACAAATTGGATCCTTAGTTAAAGGATGAGGCACATATGTTATTATTTATAATACATACAGGTAGACCACGTAGAATTTGGGGGTGCCTGAGCCAAGGAGTTGTGATGATGGGGGATGTCATCATGATGTGTAATCATGCATTGTTATATGTATATATATATATATA
>APFE031347193.1:25232-42222 GCA_000404065.3 Pinus taeda
ATATATAATATTACACATTGATAGTAACATAGGGGCGCCAACCAAGCTTGGAACTAACCCCTTTACATATTACAATTTTCCATTGTAGATCAAGTTAGTGGCAACCAAGAATAACCCCTTCTCTTACGGAAGCCAGGAGCAGACATATACTCGTATATGTCTACTCCTGGCTTCGGTAAGGGAAAGGGTTATTCTTGGTTTCCATTAACTTGATCTATAATGGACAATTGTAATATGTAAAGGGGGTATTGCCAAGATTGGTTGGTGCCTCTGCGTTACTGTCGATGTGTATGAATGTGTACATATAAGTATGGTTGAGAGCCAATGTGTTATAATAGTATGCCATCTCTCATGAGGTGCTCATACATTTGTATAAGGATCTTGTATGGGGAGGTCACAATATCTCGAATCTCATGCCTAGGGAGATGGGTAGAGAATTTATATGTGTAAATTATAAAATTTGAATTGAGTGCACCATCTTTATGTGCTTACAAGCATGCATCATAGGTTCGAAGGAATAAGCCTCAATGACTCAACGCTGAGAGGAGTAAGGATGTGAATTCATATGAAAATTGCACATAATCAATGGAGAGATATCTCCCTGGTGGAAAAAGCCAAAATTTGATGTTAGGGGCATGGTTCTAATAGGGGTGGAACTCATATGCACGACCCCTACCCCTCCTTTATATCTCGAGGGGGTACCCCCACAAATGTCGTTGATTTGGGCCTGACAAACCTCCGTCATTGATCATGACATGTAGAACCAAGCGGGAGGGGTGATTGCACATTGTAATCTTATCCATTGATCTCCTCTACTAGATGAGGACCGTCCTTTGGCTAAAGGGGAAATCACATTGTATAAAAATAAACACACACACACACACACACACACACACACACGCACACACACACAGTCCATGGGGCCCGAAACAATGCTACAATTGAATAAGTAAGCGTCACCAGGCAGTGATGTGGCTATGCAACATGGCGGACTGGTAGGTTCATGAGATGGACCAGTGGCAATGCTACGGGGGTAAGCATAGTGAAGCAGAAAGGGGGTTACATGGCAATGCTTGCTTATGGCAGAAGGGCCTAGTTTTATATATATTTCGTTATGTGTATATATATGGATATAGTTCGAAAAGTGAGGTGGGTTATATATATTGTGATGTGGCATAGCCATATTGGTAACCATATGAGATATAATGTGGTAATGACTTGAAGTGCCATGTGGGAACCACGTGCCAGGTTAGGATAACATGGAAAGAGGCTATTGGCCAATCTTTAAATGGCAATATCTTTCGATCTAAGAGTCACATTGAGGCAAACTTTGTATCATTGGAAAACTCTCGATGAGATGAACGCAATGACATTTGTTATATTGGGTTTTAAAAAGTTTGAAGAAGCTCGAAATTTAGACCCCATTTCCATAATTGGGCTTTGGAGGTTGGGTCATCATAGTAGCTACCTCCTTATATCCCTAGTGTGGGCTATGGGTGGTAGGGGGTATGTTACACTTAAGCACAAAAATCCTTAAAAGCCATATCGTTCTAAAAATGAATTTCATGCACTGTAACTATTTAACTGGACATATTAAATGTTCATACATTATCATATGAACAACTTCATAACTCAAAATTGTACCAGTACATCCATACAAATGCCTCCAACCTCTCATTACCATGAAAACATATAAATAACAAAGATGAACATGAAATAAGCTTTCCTCCATATACAATGCTGATACATTCATTCTTAAAACACATAACAACATCATTCGTTATTGACAATGCAATGTAGGTACAAGTGAAAACATGTATATGTATTTCTTGAATGAATGGTAACTGAGGGAGGGAATTCAACTATCCACCCAACAATAGGCCAACTACATTGCAATCCTTCTTATATTTTACCACCCCCGAGACAAATTCAATTTATGAGGAGTTAAGTGCTCAAGGGATATTCACACTAGTCTAGTTAACTAATCACATGGGAATCCAGAGAACACAGTGTCTCCACTTGACATCCAAGAGACCATAGCACACAATGTCTCCACCCAATTAAAAACTTCAGGGAATTCAGAGCACACAATGCTCCACCCAAAAATTACTATATGATTCTTGATCCCATGACGTCTCCAACCAATCCACTCGATGAGAATCTAGATCCCACAATGGCTCCACCTGCACTATGGCAGGAATCCAAATAAATCATAACTCTACCTAATAGATTTCACGGGAATCTAGAGTCCACCCTTAGAGTCTCCACCTATGAAACAACAAAAGTATCGAAGTGCATGATGTCTCCTCCTTCTAAGCAGGAATGCAAAGTTCACTGCAACTCCACCTTATCAACACAATAACTTCCTCTTTACAACACACTCCTCAATGTGCTTCCAAGCTTGTGTATTCACTGCGATTCTGACCTTTTCCAACACATTATTCTGTGATTCTCCTTTGCACAACTGAGAGTGTCCACTCTCTTCATGTGATTCTGCATAACTGTGCTCGATGTCTCTGTGTCTTCGAGCATTTTTCTCTGCCCCCCACTACCAATGCCCTCTCCATTTTCTTCCTTTATATGTAGACTTTCACAACACAACCCTCGAGCTCTCAAGGACAATATGGGTTTTTCGTCCTTCACTACAAACAACCCATAATTTTATTTAATGCTATCACCCACACTACCATTAATTCATTAGGGATATGGGTGGTGAAATAAATGCAATGGCATGGGTTTACACTCAAAACCAACAATTGCTCCTCCTCATATTTCTAAATCCGTGTCCACTCCTCAACCCAGTCATTATGTTATATTTCCATAATATTTACACGATTTATAATTCATAGTGACATTTACAAGATGGGTAGAAAAAAGGGATGTCACAAACCCCACCGCCTTAGAGGAACACTGTCCTTGATGTTCTATACCCGAACATAAAATTTACAAAAATCTTTATATATAATCTTTTTTACATTTACTTACACAGTAAACATAAATGAGTATGATACTCTCATCTGATTAGTCATTCCTAAGCGGCCTCATTTGGTCCAAAGTGCTTCCACTACACCTTGACCTACTCAATTACTTAAGTCTGGAGTGTGATCTGCGCTTAATCTAGAATGCTTTGTGGTTCTAGTTTAGATTCTTGCCCAAATTACACATGTATTTCATGACCAATCAACAACATGATTAGCATCACACAGATACTTTTTAAACAAAGAAACATGGAAAACATCATGTGCTTTCACTGTGGGTGGCAAGCCTAATATGTAATCCATTGGCCCAACTCTTTCTAATATTGGAATTGGTCCACAAAATCTTGGTGCTAACTTAGCACAATACCCAATTCTTAGTGAATTTTTCCTTGTTATGATGCAGAGGTAGATATGTTCCCCCACTTGGAAATCCTTGTGCATTCTCCATTGATCCACCTAAATCTTTTTCTTGTCTTGAGATACTTTTAATTTTTGTCTGATAACAAGTATTTCCTATTCCATTTCCTTCACCATATCAAATCCAAGAAGTACCCTATTCATTGGATCATGTTGATGGGTGTATTACATTTCATGCCATATAGAGCCTCAAAATGACCCATTTTCAATGATTCATGGTACCCATGGTTATAGGAAAATTCTGCCAAGGGTAGAAACTCTTCCCACCTTTTGGGATGATACATGACATACATTCTCAACATGTCCTCTAGCACCTATTTACTTTTTCAGTATATCTATCTATTTGAGGATGATACACTATACTGAATGCTTACTCGGTACCAAAACCAACATATAGTGTTTTCCAAAACTTTGAGTTGAACTTGGCATCCCTATCCAAGATGATCTTCTTGGTGTACCATGTAACTAAATACTCATTTCATGAAAATGTAAGAAATATTAATTCCCTTGTGGGTGGATTTAACAATTATAAAATGAGCTACCTTTCTCAACTTATCTACCACTACCATTATGATATTATGCTACCTACGTTTCTTTGGCAGTTCAGTGATAAATTCTATAGAAATGACTTCCCACTTCTACTCAGGAATGGGGATTGGTTGCAAAAATCTCGATGGATGTCTAGATTCCACTTTCACTTTTTGGCACTCCAAACATTTAGCAATGTGTTTGAAAATATCATTTTTCATACTCGGCCAATAGTATATCTTTTTCATGGCCGTTATCATACTCTAATAACCAAGATGACCTGAATAAGGTATTTTCTGAAACTTTTCAAAGATGAGCTTCTTCAAGTCACCCATGCAAGGTATATACCACCTACCTTTGAACTTCAACATTCCATCCTCTATGAGTGAGTAATTCTTACTCATTGTTCCTCCTAGCTCTTGTTTCTAGTGTTCTTTTACTTGCTAGTAATGCTCATCCTGCTACATTAGTTATTTAATCTTTTCTTTGATGTCAACTTCTCAAGACAATACCTTCTTTTAATTGTTGCATTAGTATCGATGGTTGCCACATGATCCAGTTGTAGACTTCTCCTAAGTAAATCTGATACTTTGTTCTCCTTTTCTTCAATGACTTAAAAATTCAACATGAATATGATATAAGAAGTAGCGATACTCAGATCCAAGAACTTCAACAAAAGATTGAGAAATTAAGAGTCAATCCCAAGATAGTCGAGTTCAAGAAGGAAGCAAGAGAACTAAACAATCTCCTTGCTCAACAAAAAGTTTCTTTCTGTCATATATTTCCCATTATCCAAGATTTATGTCAATCAAGCGATTCACTAGTGAATCAATTGTTCAATCTAAGGACATACTGTAGGTAAGTCAAGGAGAATATTTCTGATTTTATAGACTAGTAGGATAGTACTGAGGGAAGATCAACTGATCTCCATAAAATTGAAGAACCACAAAAAGAGATTGTTTTCCAGGAGTGGGAAATAAGACTCAAACATGCATAAATGGAAATCTTCAGTGCCAAAGACATTTCAAACAATATCACAAAATCAATCAGTGACAACCTATTACAATCCAACCTAATTTCAGACTACCCTGAGGATACTTGACCCGACGTAAAATTGTTTACTAAAGCATGGAAAGAATCATCAAAAAAGAAGGATGAGAAGATCAAAAATTTGTCAAAGGTTGACTTGGAATGCCATTGGAATTTCCTAGTTAAACCACATAGCCAGTGGCTTCCAACGCTCAACGATGCGTTATTCACTGCACATATGCGCATACAACTTCATCATCCACCTGAATTAAAGTTAATGATAGATATATGTGAGCTTCGACAATGTATGGAAGAGAAACCTTTATCTTAGTCATAGTCAAGTTGCCGCAACTGCAATATATTATTATCTTTGTAATTTATTTTAAGTGTGATTTGTTAAAACCACTCTAGTATTTTGTGGCACTTTTCTATATTTGTATTTTGATTACAAACTATAAATCCCATTAATTGTTATGAAGAAGGGGTTCTGAATTTTGCAAGAAAGATTTTGGTTTGCACTATTGTAGCTTGAAGGGATCTTAATAGAAAAAGGAACCACTACTATTTCACTTATGAGCAGTGGTAACGTTTATCAGGTACTACTATCTATATACTAGTATTGTGTTTATGAGTTGAATGGTTACTGTATTTATGTTTATCATATATGTTTTTGCAAGCAATTGAGCATTTATCACCATTGATGTGTTTAATTGAAATATTTCAAATATATGCATGAACAATGATACATTATATGTGCAATGTGTTTCAACAACTAATTTAATTAAATATTTAATCAAATTAGTTATATTTATTCATTTTAACCTCATGAATGATTTGATGATCTATATTGTCATGTTAAAAGTGAGGTCTTTCTAAAGTCGCATATATAGAGAAAGATTTACTCGGAATAGTTATTATAAGTTTATTTATTATTTTATGAGTTTTATTCACACCATTACCCTCACACTTGTATATTTCTCATCCATATTTATATCTTTTATTAAGGGAAACTGGTCCCACAAACCTAGTCGAAACCACCATTCCAAACGGAAAATGAGTTGCCCTAAGTTCCCAACCGGGTGGTTTTCCTTGATGTTGAGGAAAATATTTTCAAGCCTTAAACATCTTTGGTGCTAGAAGGAGGGCCTTTAGACTACGAATGGCAAGAAGATCCACTCTTAAACTAAAAGGTCATTCTAAGAGTCAGTCTCCCTCAAAATCACCACCAACTTCTAGATCACATTCCAAATCTCCTAACCCAAGATCTGAAGTTGTTAAAAAAGCCACCAAAACTCCTATCACACTTCCAAAGTCAGTCCACCAAACTTCTTCTCAAATACAAACTGAGGCTCCTGAAGTTCAGTCTTTGATCCAAAAATTGGAAGAAATTTCTATTTCTGGAGAAAAATATAGCAAAAGCAATATATCATAAGAAAGTGTTTCCTCATCCTTACAGCCTTTTGGAGTATTAACTAGAACCTAGAGTGAAAAGTTTGGTTCTAAACCTTTTGAATTTCCATTAACCACTCATCGAAGAAAGAAAACTACTCCAGAAGCTCATTCTTCTTCTAGTGAGATTACATCACCATATCTCCCTCTTACTCCTTCTCTTGGTCCTTCTGCTTCCTCTACCTCTTTACCTTCTTCTAATCAACCTCTCATCCCATCCATTCACATTCCTCAAACACAATCATCTAGTGCAACAATAATCAATAGCACTACATGAGAAACTTCTGCAACAACTCAATCTCCACCATCCCCCTCATATTCTACTCCTAGTACTCAAAGAATGGCCTAAAGACCATGGAATAACCCTAGGGCAATACAGATGGCTCCACCATTACATCCTCTTCCCAAACACCCATAGAGATGGCTTCCTAAGTTTAATCATGATGATGGCCTCCTTGCAGAGGAACATCTTCACAATTTCATGTTAGCCATCAATCTAAATGGAGTCACAAAAGAAGATTGTGTTTTTAGAATTTTCCATACACATTTGAAGGATATGCAGGATCCTGGTATTTTTCTCTCCTAGTTGGATCAATAAAAAATTGGGATATGTTCGAAGAGAAATTTTTGTTAAAATTTGGTGATGAATGAACAACTACCACTTTCATTAATGACTTATTAAATCTTAAGACCAATCCAAATGAAAGAATCAAATATTTTAACTCCAGATTCAACAAATTGCTGAATAAGATCCCATACACTGCTAGACTAGGGACTGATGTACATATTGAATGGTATATCTCTTCTCTTCCTTCAAACATTGCTATGTTCGTAGATAGAGCCAACAAAACAATATTGCTTGACAACATGAAAGAAGCTCTATCTATAGAAAAGAGAATCCTTTCTCTTGAAAAGAAAACCACCCTTGATGAAAGAAAGAAAACCAAAAAAGTTACTTTCAAGGATGAATCCAAGAAGAAATATCCCAAAGATCCTTTTGACTTGGAAGGATTATAAAATGTTCAAATGACAATGTCTAATGAAATAGTATAAATTTAAAATAAAGTAGCTGAAACCTATAAAAAACCCTTTCGATCTTTCAATAGGACTCAACCATCACAATCACAACCACCTACCATTATCTCAAGTGTTGAATCTGATCAAGATGATGAAGAGGAAGATTCGACTTTATCTGCTAAAGAATCCCAAGAAGAAGAATTAGAAAAAGCTCATGGTTTATGGGATTTCATCCTAACCACTTCAAAAAATGAAGAAGAAGAAGAGGCCTTACTAGTGAGTACTAGAAGAATAGGAACTACTGATTCATCTCTAACAAATAAAAAATAGAAGTCCCCTTCTCTCCCTAATAAGGACAAAAGTGTAATTAAGAAGTCCTCTACTCCTCCTTCATATTCTCTTCCAACTAATTCTAAATCTCCTTCTTCTTGCAAGACTTTGATAATATTTGACATTATGGAATATAATATTGTTGAAGACATGAAAAAGGTCAAAGCCAAGATTTATATTAATGAGGTTAGTAAATTAAAACAACAACATAAGATTTTACTTAAAGAATTGAATGCAATTCCTGCATCTCCATTACCTATTGTTGTCACTGCAAAGGGCTCAAAAGGGAAAGGGAAACCTTCTAATGTCTCTTCAGATAAGATTGACTCATCAGATGCCATTTTGATCGGATATAGATAAAATTCCCATACTCCTCCCTTTTTATTGACTTTTAAGATTTTTAGCATGAGTGTTCATAACTATCTAGTGGATTCTAATGCATCATCAAATGTCATTCCATATGCAGTGTGTCTTAAATTAATTATTTCACCACATAAATATATTGTTCAGATTGTTCAATTATATCGTACAAAATTCAAAGTTTTGGGAGAAATGAATTATGTTTTACTAAGATTAGCTTCCAATTCAAAGGTTTATCAAATAATAGATATATTAGTTGTAGACATTCCTGAATTTTATGGTCTTATTGTAAGCAGAGTCTGGTTTGAAAAACTACATGGTTACTTTGCAACTAATTGATCACACATGTGGCTTCCCTACAGTGGAAAACCCAATCAAATTCACGTTGATAGGGAAAAACACATGAAAAATTCAACGACTAATTTTGATGAAGAAAATGAACCAGTATTTTATACAAATAATATTCTTAGAAGTTACTCTTTTGAGTGTTTCTTTGGAAATTTTCAAGCACACGAATCTCCCTTTTTAAATGACTCGGTTTCATCTCAAATTTAAAATTTCTCCCAAACAACTTCTTCTGAGTGTATTAATATTGTGGAAAACCTTATAAATAACCATGATAGTTTATTTTGGACTCTTTATTTTGATGGATCGAAATCTAATGAATGTGCAAGAGTTGGTTGCATTTTGGTTAATCCTTATGGATAAAAAACTATGCTAGCTTGTAGAATAGAGTTTGATTGTACCAATAATGTTGCCGAATATGAAGCATTGGTATATGGATTACAGAAGGCTATTAGTCTTGATATCAAATACCTTAAAGTTTTTGGTGACTTAGAGATTGTTATTAAACAAATTAGAAACAACATCCATTGTGTTTCTAGTCACCTTAATCATTATCAATCTTTGATCCAAGAACTCACGTCTCATTTCACTTCATTCAACATAGATCCTATCCCAAGAAAACGAAATGCTAGTGCTAACCTCCTAGAAAATGTTGCTTCCAAGCTTATTCCACCTGAAGATTTCAGTCCAGATAGATTTTCTATTGAATCAATTTTTCGCCCCTCCATTCTAGACAACATTACTAAGTGGTGAGTGTTTAATGATGACAATGACATTTTAAGTTTTCTAACATCTGAAGCATCTTATTTTGATCGAATTATTGATGAAGATGAACATGAAAAGAAGTTGAATAAATCTTCTAATGAAAATTATTTACCTAAATTGGAAGATTTATATGATCTCAAAGATATATTCATAAAGGTAACTAATTGCAAGCTTCAAAGTTCAACTCTGAGATTTGAATTGGTTAACTTAGGATTTGAGCATAAGCCTTAGAACATCAATTTAGGCCTTGGAATTTCACCAGATGAAATATCTGCTTTCATTCATTTGTTGGAAATATACAAGGATATATTTGCATGGAATTATGATGCTCTGAAAACCTATGACACATCTATCATTCAACACACCACTTCTATGCTTCTAGATGTCAAGCCAATTCAACAAAATCTTAGGAAACTACACCCTAAATTGCAAGCTTATATTAAAATTGAACTGAATAAGCTTCTTAAAGCTAAACTAATTTTTCCAGTTAGACATTCCAAGTGAGTCTCAAACCTCATGTCAGTTAGAAAGAAAAATGGAGATATTCATATTTGTATAGATTTTAAAAATTTGAACTAAGCCTATGAAAAAGATAATTTTACTTTAGCTCCATTGGAACAAATTTTACAATATGTTGCTGGTTCTAAACTAATCGCTTTGTTAAATAGTTTTTTAGGTTATACTCAGATTCTTGTACATCTAGATGGTAGACTGAAACCCACATTCAGGACTAACTTGGGGACCTATGCTTATCAAAAAATGCCTTTCGAACTGTGGAGCCACTTTCCAAAGAGCTATGGATATTGCTTTCAGAGGTTTGATCAATAATAAAGTTGTGGTGTATCTATATGACATTACAACTTATTCCAAACAATGAGGCACTCATTTACATAATTTAGAACAAATCTTTGAAAGATATAGAAAGTTTGGAATCTCCTTAAATCCTAAAAATTCATTTTTTGCTCTTGACGAAGGAAAAATTCTAGGATTTATAGTGTCTAAAGAAGGAATCTACATAGATCCATATAGAATCAAGGTGATATCTAAAATCCCCTTAGCACACAACAAAAAATCCATGCAATCCTTCCTTGGGCAGATTAATTTTGTTAAAATATTTGTTCCAAACTTCTCTCAAATTGTACTTCCCTTACAGGTTATGATTAAGAAGAATTCAATTTTGAAATGGGGGTTGATCTAAAGAAAAAACATTTGAGCCAATAAAAAAGGCAATCATTGATGCCCCTTCGTGATCAACCCCTAATTTTGCCGAACAATTCATTCTTTATACTTTTGATTCCGAACAATTCTATGTAGCAGTTTTGACTCAACCTAATGAACAACAAATTGAAGCTCAAATTTCCTTATTTAGTTCCAATTTACAAGGAGTTGAGCTAAGTTATTCAAAGGTTGAGAAGAAAGCCTTCAGAGTCTTTAAGTCCATAAATCATTTCAACCCTTTCCTCTTGAAAACACATACAAAAATAATTGTTCCTTTCCCTGCAGTTAGGCAATTGCTTATCCATAAAGAATTAGGAGAGAAAAGACTAAATTGGGTTACTACCCTTTAAGAATACGTGATGCTAGATTGTGCAATAGAGGAGTCTCTTCCTTCTCTGTGATTAAAGTATCAGTCATGGATCTTGTTTATTTCTACATTTCTGCATTCTCTCTTTCGCTGTGTGCACTTTGTAGTTGGTATCAGAGCGAGGTTGAAAGTATTTCCACTTTCTTCCTGTTGTTAGAAAGTATTGGTTATGGATATTTTTTCTCCAGCACAAAGTTCTCTTCATGAGTTTAGTGATAAAAGTTTTCACGAAATTCTTAGAGAAGAAGAAGAAAGAGAATGTAATGAAAAAATACAATCTAGTTTTCACTTTGTCATCCATGATAAATCTATTACATTATTAAATGAACAGAGTAAGTCTGGTTCTTGGTCTTTACGAAAAATAGACACCAAAGATGTCTATACAATTCTGGGATTATTAGACACTATATAATACTAGAGATATAAGGTTAAAGAATAAATTCTACAAACCTCTAGTAATAATTGTTTGCTTCAAACAATGAACATTTTGAAGCAATTTGAGTTTACAACTGCACTAAAAGCTAGTCTCAAGTTTGCTCATTTTGGTCATATCCAAATTGGAATTCAGCTACTACATGGAAAAGGTCAAGACGTTGTTGTCTTCTCTTGTGTTTTTGATCGCCGATGGAAAATTTTTCATAAAGCTTTAATTGGAGGATGTTAAGGAACATTAGCCTACGGTCCAATTTCTTGGTCCTATGTTCCTGATTTTTCTATTTCCTTAGATGATCCTAATGCCATCATTGCTCTAATGTTCGGCATCCAAACACATGGATATGATGATTTTGAAGATAATAGAAATAATGTTGCTATTCATTAGCGATGTTTCATCAAATTTTATAACAAGACCACTCCTTCTGTTGTCCAACAAGTTTCTGAAACCTCTAAGTTCACTACTCTAATCACTCATGACTATGGCTTAAATCTTGTTGCTCCTCAAATGATATCTCGTCGAGATCTTAAACCACCAACAGAATGGATCACAAATTGGGCTTCTATTCGTGCTTCTCCCTGTCCATAGCCTATCACTTCTCAAACTTCTATTCAAGAAGATAATGGCCTTGTTCGAACTCGTTTCTTTCCCCAATCAGAGTATGCACAGCCTGAGCATGGTGGACCTCGTCCTCCTCTTGTTATACAAAACCCTATAAAAACTAAAGTCGCAGTAAAACCAAAAATGTCCTCTATTGCATCTATTCCTTCAGGATCACCAAGTCCTTCACATGATCTTACTTCTGATCCAAACTTCATGCATATGTTATCAAATATGATTGCAAAAACTCTTCAGTCCCCACATTCAAATATTATTTCACCTAGAACAATTAATATGCAATCAACATTCCAAATTCCACAATTTCCACAACCATCTGTATGTAATCATCCTCATTGTTCTCCTAGCTTTTGTCAGCAAACTCCTAGTCTTCCAAAACCCCATGAAAAAGAAGAACAAGATAAAGACAGAAGAAGAATAAACATGATTCGTTTTGTTCCAAGTTCTGGAAATAAAACACAGGAATATACAAAGTGTACTCCTTTTTCAGCTCATGAAGAAATTTTGCTTCAATCAGTAGGAAAATCTGCTACAAAAGGCTTAGGATATCTAGAAGAAATCCCCAACTACAGATTGGATCCTAGGAATAAGATTCCTAGTAAAATACAACTTCCTTCTGATGAATAAATCATTCAATTTATTAAGATATACAAAGGAATAAGTCCTTATGATCCCTCAAGTGAATGGTATAAGAAAATGTTTAACTGGGATTTGTATACTCATCAGCAAGAGTATAGAAACTTTGAAGAAATGAAAACCTATTCAAAGAAAGATAGGTCAACAATCAACAAAGTCAACAATAAAAATTGGAAAGCTTGGATGGAATAGAATAACCAATGGATTTATTTTTATGAATTTTATTATCCAAGTACAAATGAAGTAGAAATGGCTTTGGTCAAAAAGTTTAAGAATCTATCTTGTGAAGATATAAAAACAAAGATTAAGGAAAATCCTGTTGAAATTCCTAGACCTCTTATCATCCCTCACATAGATGGCAAATATAAAAATATGTTGCAAAAATCAAATGTTCCGAAACATTTATAGTCTGTTAAGATAAAAGGGCAGCGTTTGTTAGAACACATATGTCAAACCCTTAGAGTGAATATGATGCAAGGGTCAGCCTTATAGATAGAAGTGCCACAACACAAATGGGAATTAATAGATGGCACTATTCTCAGCACTGAGACGCAATTCCTCCTTGGAAAAATCTTGTTGTTAAACAAGATGATAAGATTTTTAAGTTACTTCCACTTCAATCTGACCAGTCTCATCTTTTAGAAAGGGAAGCGGTTGCAGCAACAAACTGGACAAATCTTGCTCTAGATAGTTTAATTAAACATCTAGAAAGAAATCATCAATATGCTGCCAGAGAAAATAAAATGCTCCAAGAAATAATTGATAAAATTCTTCAAAAGGTAGATTTTACCAAAGATCAATTACTAGATGGAATAAAAACTCTTGGATCAAATGATTTTCACATTGCTAAAACTATTGATGTTTTAGAAAAAGGGATTAATGATAATTCCAAATGGATTGGCAAAGTACATTCAGTAGCAGATAAGAATCAGGATATGATGACAAGCTTAAAAATGTCACTTGAAGTAGTAAAGAAACAAGTTTGGATTGTCTCTACTTCTGTTGAAAGTCTGAAAAAGAAAAACACTCCTGATCCTACTTTTAAAGCTACTACTTATTGCTCAGATCCTCAAGATCAATTGCCTTTCCATGTTGTTCCTACTACTCTTCAATAAAAAATAAAGAATCCTAGTCATATCATTTTTCCTAAACCAAAAACTACCTTTTTCTATGCTCCTGTGGCTAATCCTAACATGTTTTCCAGTCTAAACTCTTCAAGCCCTAGACATAAAATGACAGTTTTTGAGTGGTTGAAATCAGGAGATGATCCTAATAAACCTTCCAGTTCTGATACAGTACTCAACAAATTTTAAGCAGTGCCCTCTACTCCTCCTACTCTAGAAGATTTAAAGTTTCTTGTGAATAATTTTTCTCATCCCGATAAAGAAACTTTTCAGATAGCAAAAGACATTCCCGATCTGATTTATTTTCTGATGAAGAAGAACCCAAAGATACAACTGTACATAAAGTTATAGATAGAAGTTCTTGGAATTCTTCTTGGTCACCTGCTCCTGATAAAAGAGATGTCATGAAATCAAAATATCATAAAGATTGGTCTGCTTCTTCCACATATTCATGGAATATTGACAATTGTTCTGAAGTAGAAATATTGTCTACATTGAGTTCCATGTTGGTTTGCTACTGCACATATTTAGCAGATGACATTTCTCCAATAAATGCAACCAGGAAAACATCAGTGGATTCAAAGGACTCCTTGATTCTTGGCTTAAAGCAAAAATTCATTATGATCCTGTCCTTATTCCTTCTTGGGAAATATCTGTGGTAATGAACTCAGATAATACTACATATATGGATCCACAAACTTCATTACCTATGAATAACATGATTGGTTGCCTAATGCATGGAATTCTTGTCAATTTTTGTGGTTATCCTCAAATCAATAATGAACTTGCTGCAGTCACACTTACATCCATGAGGCTTACTAACATGCAACATTTTGATTAATATTTTATCAAATATCTCCATTGTTTGCATACTCTTTCTTCTGACATGATTCTAGATCCCAAATGGAAAGAAATCTTCATTGCTTCTTTACCAAATTGGGTAACTACTACCATTTTGAATAAGCTTCTTGGAAAGATTGGTGCCTATAAATTGGTGTTATAAGACAAGCTATTAAGGTTGTCATTGTTGAACTTTTCTCTTAGATGAAAGTTGCTTGAGCTGCCACCAGCTCCATTAAACCACATGGCTATCAACAACTATGTAAACAATGGCATTTACATGGTTCTAAAAGTTTAGGGGGATATGATTGTCGTCGCTCTAAAAAGAAAGCTTACTCTAAGCAAACTTTTAGATCCGCAGAAAACAAAAAAAATCATTCATAGAAGGCCTCCTAGAGAATACAAAAAAACACTCCAATTTCATCAAAGGCCAAAACAAAAGCAAAGATTTTGCTTCCATTGCAATGAAAAAGGACATATTGCTCCAAATTGTCCAAAACTGAAAAAAGACAAACAACAATCTGGGAAGAAGAAACAATTTAGCTATAAGAATAAATCTGGCAAGGTAAATATTATTGATCTCCCTTCTAGCTGTGAAGAATTAACAGATTCAGAAAATTATTATGATCTAAATGACTAGATACATGTTGTTTATGAAGAAGAAGATTTTGAAGTTGAATATTGCAAAGATCCACACTGTAATGAATGTTTTCAAGAACTCTGTGAATGCAGTGATCTTGACATTTGCAAATTTAATGTAGTAAGGATGTTCAGACCACTATCAAATGAAAGCTTAGATCATGATGAGCTTTCTAGAAATTATTTTTCACAAATGGTTAATGTTGATGATCCAAAACAAAGAAATGTATAAAGGATTTTTGATGACCCATCTTCAATAGTCTAAGTCATAGCAATTTCAAGAACAAAAAAAGTCACAGATAAATCATCAACATAGCTATATTCCTTCTGCAGCCTTATTTTCAGTTGATGGTCTAACAATACAATTCAGAGAACAAACAATTGAAGATGATCTTCCTCAAACACTTCCTGCAATTAGTCAAACTATCAAAGATCTTAGAAAAGAAGTCAGAGAGAATAGGAGGCTATGCATTGAAGCACATCAAGGGCACAATATACATTATTTACATGCACAACCCACATTAGGATAATCTTCATAGACAGAACAGAAAGAACTAGAAAGACAGCCTTATCCATATCATGATCCAATGAAAGGGATTTTTAAATCTGAAGACTTTGAAATTCCAGATGAAGAATTTGAAGATCCTAGATCTGGATTAGGAATGAATGCAATGAACACAAATGTAATTTACTGTGTAAAAATGAAAATCAGAATTGGTTCTTCCATAGAATGGTGGAAGGTTCTAATTGATACAGGTTCAAGATTGAACATAGTAAGCGGCACTGTAATTCCCTATCCTCAAAGACAAAAGACAAAGTGTCCAAGAGTTGTTATTGCAAGTGGAGAAATCAAGACAATGGAAGAAGCTATAATAGATGTCTTCGTTTCTCAATCTGAAGGAATTCAAGTTCATGCTCCATTAGTCACAGGGCTTGATTGTGCTATGTACTTAGGAACTTCTTTCCTGAGAAATTTCAGAAGACATGGAAGCAATTATGATGAAAAATCACAGAAATGGGGATATTTTCTTCTCTTCAAAGGTATATGTTATTTCTATCCTTTTATTCATTCCAATCCTCCTAATAGATTGAGCAGAATTGACAGGTTACATAATACCTTGGAAAAGATGGAGAAGAAGAAAGAAATGCTCAAGACTGATGAAAATCTTCTGAAAGGCAAATTTGAAAAAGAAATAAGTGAGATCTCTCAGAAACTAAAATCTTCTTGTTCTGAAGATCCAAATGCCTTTTGGCATTTTCATAAACATGAAGTAGAATTGCCTTTGAAAAAGGAATTTCATGGAAAACTTAGAAGATCAAAAGCAATACCGATGAACTCTGAACAACTCAGGTATTGTAAAGAAGAAATAAAATCCCTACTGCAAAAAGGTTTGATTAGAAAATCTCATAGCCCTATTGCTTGTTTTGGATTTTATGTCAACAAACATTAAGAGATTATCAGAGGAAAACCAAGATTGGTAGTAAAATACAAGCCTTTGAATAATATTCTTGATTATGATGCTTATCCCTTGCCAAGGTCCTCAGTGCTTTTGTCTTAGATATCACAGTAAAAAATATTTTCCAAGTTTGATTTAAAGTCTGGTTTCTGGAAAGTACGAATAAAAGAAGAAGATAAGTGGAAAACAACGTTTTCAGTACCAGAAGGACATTTTTGAATGGAATATTATTCCCTTTGGACTAGTAAATGCTCCATTTGCCTTCCAGAGGATTATGGATGAAACTTTTGAAGGTATGGATGATTTCTTGAAGAAATATATTGATGATGTTCTAATTCATTCTATAGATATTCCCTCTCATATAAAGCATCTTAATATATTCTACAAGAGATTCAAAGAAAAAGGTATAGTTTTATCAGATTCAAAAATGAAGTTATTTC
>APFE031347234.1:0-31209 GCA_000404065.3 Pinus taeda
AGCATTGAAAGGAGGAGCTAGTTAATGGAATAAAGAGCATGTTCTTGTGCTATGTAGAGACAACAAAAAGGCACTTGGAACTTGTGGAGGTTTTGGGATCTCAGCAAGGAGAGACCATATGTATTTCAACCATTGAGAATCTATTATTTTCCCATATTAACTTTGACATTTTCCCTTATTCACCTTGATGGTATTATGGTTGGGTAAGGGATGGTCAAGTTGTAACAACCCCTAGTTTATTTTCTATGTAAATTAAATAATACCAAGGTCATTGGACACATATTCCAAGCTGAATGTTGTGCAAAAACATAGTGATGGCTATCACTTGTGATTAACTTATGGCTATGGAAATTGACAAAGGAAAAGTGGAAATAATTGGCATTTTATTTATGAAATAAAATAAAATATGAGAAAAGGAAAGTGAAGAGACACAAATTTGTATGAGGGGGAAATTGAAGTAAAATAAAGAAAATAGAGGCCTCAATGATAAAAAGGCTTTTGAGGATCAATTGCCAACCTTTTGAAAATTTTGGGTTGATCTCTCTTCCATTCTCTCATTTTCTTACACTCTTGCACACTTAGAGTAATCTTAGAGCATTCTTGGAGCATGCTTGGAACACTCTAGTATTCACTTGGATTTGGAGAAAGAAGGAAAAGGAAAGCAGGAAAGCACAAGTGAACAATTGGATTAACAACTACAACTAGATTTCTTTGCAGGTAACATGTTGCATGTGTTATTCCTTTGCTGGTTTCTGGATGCATGGTATATGCATGTGATTTTCTGGTTATGTATTTTCATTGGCATGGAGATTTTCCTGGATTGATAGTGGTCTTAGCCTTGCCATTTCTTGGATAACCATGATGTTGTGAGTTTTTCCACTTCATGTTTTCTTATTGGTGCTCATGTTCCTTATGGTTGTAGGTTGGAACAAATGATTTGGAAGCCCTAGAAGAACTTGGGTTGAGTTAGTAGTCCTAGAGCCTAGGTCAGAAGAAATGCTCTGGAACCCTTGGTGGGTTGAGTTACTAGTCCCTAAAGTTGAGTTGGAAAAATTATCTGCAGTTGTGGAAGGTTTTGGGTTGAGTTACTAGTCCCTTGAGTTGAGTTGGACAAATGATATGGAGTCGTGGAAGGCTGTGGGTTGAGTTACTAGTTCCTGGAGCCTTAGACAACTTGGGTCGAGATTGATCTGGTTGATATCCAACTATAGAGGTGGAATAATTGTGGTTGAGGGTTGAAGTGGTTTGGCCTCTGGAAGCCTTGGTTGGTTATGTCTTGGTTTATTCCTTGAGATCCCACATTCATGCTTGGAATATGGCACATGGGTGATTGGTTGAAAGAGAGATTTGGTTCAACCCAATCTATGGTCGGGTGTTACGTGGAAGTCTCTAACTTGGTTGGTATTTTCATTTATTAATAAGAGATATTCTTCTACAATGATTCATGTATAATTGTAGTGATTATATTTGTGATATTATGGTTGAGTTTCCATGGTTCATGTGTTAGTTATGTTATGGTTATATTTTGATTATATGATGTGTACGATCTATGGATATTGTCATGAATTATTCAGTTGTTGATTGGTTGATGAATGTATGGACTAATAAGTGTTGTTGCAACTATGTGGAGAGGGCATAAATCCTTCTTGGTGATTCTCATATGAACCTTAGACTAATATGATCAGATATGTGTTCATGACCTGTAGCTTAAATGTTTTCCATGTGATTGGCAAAATGACTAGTGTATCCTAGGTAGTCTAGGTCATGTTTCTGATTTGAGATTGAATGTTGAGCTTTATTTTAATGCTAATAATGACTCTGGAAGGTCTCAGGCAATTATGGACAGTGGTCTAGAGGTTGGCTTGAAAAGGTGGCACAAATCCCAGGACTGTATGCTCATAACTGAAGATACTAGTTTATAACTGCTGGAAGCTAGTCTTATGAGTGCAGTTATAGCCTCATAACCACATGCATGCCTTGCTATGGGTGTAGTTTTGGGCCCATTGCAAAGAAAAATGGTTTTAACTCAAGGTTTCGTCACTTGTGGTGGTTGTTCAGCCTCTGAGTGACCTATAATGCTTGTAGGATGTCAGTATGTGGTTAGTTTGTAGGCCCCACTTCCTTAACTAGAGCTAAGAGGTTGGGTGATATCATAATGGCACTTGTATCATATTTACCCTTGCAAACTTGTGAAGTTGGATAAATGTGGGAGGGGGCGTTACACAACTGTAGACATATTAAGTGTATCTAAGCATACAATTGGGTTGAAAAGTACTTACCCTTAGTCAATTATTGGAAGCCTTCAATTTTGACAAGTTTCTCTTTTATTGATGTAATTTACATACAATTTATATATGTTTATGTATGATATATGAAATGTGATGTGTAATGATGTTATGTATGGTAAGAGGTGCTAGAAAGTCAGGAAGGCAGACATATTTTCTTATGTTGACAATCACTTCTGATATTCTTGTATTATTATTAACTTATCTATGTTCTTCTTTTATCTTCTTTTCATCAAACAATCATCAAATAAAAAACATGAAAATAAATGAAACCAAATATAGGCACTCAGCCAGGGCTAAAACCCATATGAAGGGGAAAACCGAATCAAAAGCTTCCACCAGTAGATTCAAATCAAATTGAGATAATCCAAGACAATAAAATAGACTAAAATACCTTCCTCAATCCACCAAGTTAGCCTTCTAGAATGATTATCCAAACTTCAGTAGCCTATTTTAGTCAAATAGCTTCAACCTAGTCGCAACACATAATTTTGACCCTCTAGCTCCCATAATTTTGGCCCTGCTGCAGATTTGAAATTTCAGCCCTCCCACAACTATCCTTAAATTCACACGTGGTAGAAAATAGATATTTTTAGCTTCTTCTAGCTTGACAAGTGTCTCCTGCTTCTTCACTAGGGGTTTTTCCTTCTTCTAGCTTCTTTTAGCTTGACAAGGAATCTTGAAATAAACCCTAGAAGCCAACAACAGAGGCTTTGACCTAAAAATAAAATAATAAAGCATGAAACCCATGCTAATAAATAATTCTATAATAAAATTTATTTTTCTTTCTTTTGACAAATATAATACATATTGACTAAAATACAATTATGAAGAATGATACTAGTTACATTCTTCAAAACTCCATCTTAACTAGGGAGGTATTCATAATTACATATATACATAGGTACAAGGATGAACTCAAAATGATATGTTATTAGATACTTGACTAGAGTATCTAATCAGGTGGGACTAAGGTGTGTTCCAAGCTTCAACCACTATAGGTATCATCAAGCTTCAGCTCTAACACCAACCCAAGGATCTAGGTAATGTATCCAAGGTTGGAGTTCCACATGACCAGTGATACCCTCCCTACTTTGGATTCTATACATCATCACAAGTGGACTAGATGTCCTCCCAAGCATCTTGTCACCCCAATATGCTTCACCTCTCCCTATTCACTAAGTTAGATATATTCATCAGTCCAAGCATGCTTAAAAAGAATTCAACTTTCTTATGGAGAGATCCTACACAATGATCTAGGTGGCTCCAAAAATGCTCAAAATTTAGAAGTGACTATGGAAAATATCAAATATCTATATATAAAAATATATTGGATTGAAATGAAACTAGGGTCGTATTGAAGAGCTCGTCACTAGCTTTCCAACAATTCAAACAACACCTCAATCCATGTTTGTATGTGAAAGTTATGACGAGTCAAAGTTTTGGTCAAATTAGCCCATTGGCATCCACTAATGAGGTGATATTTAACACTTCATGACGAAGGTTTCCAGCAGTTGGAAAAGGCGAATTTGTTTCCTACTTGAATTTTCTAATGACCCCTAAAAATCCTATGGTTGGTTTTTAAATATTATTATTAAAAAAATAAAAATAAATATAAAAATAGGGGGCGAGAACCACCCCCACCACCACCCCCCCACCCCTCCTATTGGCTACATATATATAAATGTTCTTATATTAAAAGGCCAACGAACATATTAAACGACATTATATTATGGGGTCGGCGGGTTCGAACTCACCCTATTGCATAGGTCAGCGCCCCAGGGGCTAGCCCCAACAAAAACAAACAGTGCCCAATATTAAACCAAACACATGCCAAATTTGGGGTCCCACGGGGTTTGGCATCGAAACCTCACGAAACCGTCGACCTTAAAAATAATCGTCCAGCCAGTCTGGCAATAGAAATTTTTTTGGAATTGATGCCTGAGAAATATATTTAAAAACTGATTTTTTCCATTCGCAAGGGGCCAACGGAGGAGGTGAGAGCGGAACCCAACAATATGATGTTGGCATGTATATCAAGGGTGGAAATTTGACCAATGATAGAACTTGGAGTGGTGGAACCATGATTTGGAATCTTGGAGGAATCTTCTATTGATAAATTTAGGGCAATTTAATAATTCGATTTCTCTTAACTATGATAACTGCTTGTGATATTATTTTCTTATATTCTGCTTCTTGTTACGAACATATATTATTATCATCAACCAACTATCAAAACAAGAAGATCAACAATGCACAAGTACACAGGATATTGGCCCCAAGCTAGGGCAAAAACCTGTCCAAATCATGAGAGGTAAAACCCTTCGAACTCTTTCTTATAGAATATTTATTGATGAATTCCAAGACCCAAACTTTGTCTCAAGACTGCCTTCAACATCAAAATGACAATACCTCCAAAATGTACCCAAACAAGTTGTTTCCTTCTGCAATTTGAGACAACACAGTAGATCTGCAACATTAGTATGACAGTCAACAAACATTATCAAGGATAGGCTCACCTAGCCTTCCCTTATCTTCTCTTTCCTTGGAGACTGATCTCACATACCATGATCAGTTGTATTGAGACTTCTTGATTCCAAAAGAGTGATTGTTCTAGGGCACCGAGAATAGACCCATTTGCTTCAGAATATAGTCACATGTGCGAAGAGGGTTAGGGCTATTCTAGCCCTTCTATGACTTTTTTCTTCTTGCCAACTTCTTCTAGATAACTTCCTCCTTCCTACCGCTGCAAGATCGAGCCTCTAACCCAACAATATGCCCATACAAAATGATGCCCCAGTTAATATCTGAATGTTGCACATGTGAACAGATTCCTTGATGAATTCGGATGAGGGAACAAAATTCCTCTTGGACTATGGTTACTTCTTCTTTGAACCCTTCTCTTTGTTATTCCTCCTTCTGTGAGAGAGATGAATGTGTTGTGAGGAGGTATCAATGTTGTCTTTATATAGGCTTTTCTCCTCATCTCTAAGCTGATGTGATCCCTTGATTAGGCCGACATAATAGGAGGCTTCCAAAATTGTCCAAATAAATGATTTCAAGTGACTTCTTTGCATAAATTTGGTAGGTACATTTTGGAGTATTTTATTGATGATCTAGAAGGAATTTTTGACTTATAACAATTGGAGTTACAAGTGTAACAATACATGATTGTCTTCATTTTATATAACTCAACCTAAGGCTCTCAATGGAAGCCACAAATAGACCAAGAAAATTCTTGAGCATGAAACCCATGACTCAAGCAATAATATAAAAAAATTCTGTATACAAAAATTACATTATTACAACATTTGTCATTATGAAGATCGAACCTAGTTACACTATTTTTCAACGCTCCCTCTTAACTAGGGAGGTATTCATACATACATGGTACATGGACATTCTCAATATAAGAATTATCATCACAAAAGAGTCATATTAGTTATCCATTTGTTATAGCATCATTTCAACCAACATTGTTTTCATATAGCAAGGCCTTGACTAAGAGGTCTATCTCTCAAATAGATCAAATCACAATGTTGGCAGGAGTAATGAACTATAAACACACTCATCATGGTCTCTCTTAGGGTCATACCCACCCGGGTGTTCTCCGAGTATTCCCTACTAGGACTATTCTCATCTTGGGTTCCCAACCCTCAAGAATATCGGTCCTCTTGCCCACTCTTGTCTTGGATGCCCTACCACATCCTCAAAGAATATTAGATGCCAGATGATAACTCAATCCTCCATTTCTTCTTCACTCTCGGAAGATAGAAATGTAGTGTTTATCTTTCCCACTCAAATAGGGACAACATATCAACCAAACCAAGCTTGTCTCTAAAATACAAAAGCTTCTTGTTCGGAAGCGATTTTGTTAATATGTCAGCAGTCTGCTCATTGGTGGGAACATACTCCAGCTTTAGCACACCATCTTGCACCACCTTCTGAATATAATGATATTTTTTATTTATGTGCTTTGTTTTCCCATGAAACACTGGGTCCTCAGACTGTCTTGTACAGATGGTATTATCACAATGAATAGTTTTAGGGGCCAATGGTCCTGCAAACAAGTCAGATAATAATTTCCTCAACCAGACCACTTCCTGACTGACTTCACATGTTGCTACGTACTCGACTTCAACACTGGTTAAGGCAACTGTATCTTGCTTCCTACTCATTGAAGAGACCATTGACGATCTTAGACTGAAGCATCCTCTGGTAGTACTTCTTCCATCCTTATCGCTACCTCCCCAATCAGAATCAGTAAATCCTATGAGAAGTACATCTTTTCCTTTCTCATATTTTAGGCAGTGGTATATGGTTCCTCACAAGTATCTCAATATATGCTTGGCTACCACACAAGAATCATGGTGGGGCTCCACCTGGGACTGACTGAGAACATTCACTGCAAAACATATATTATTTACCAGGTACGTCAGGGATCCTATCAATTTCCTGTACCTTGTGGTATCCACCAGTCTGGATTCAGAGTTTCTTAATAGTCTCAGGTTTGTAATCATAGGAATCGTCATAGGATTTCACTCCATCATGTCAAACCTCTTGATAATTTCAATTACATACTTCCCTTGACCCAAGTAAATCTCATTGGGTTCTTTCCATACTTCCAGTCTGAGATAATAGTGCATCGATCCCAGATCCTTCATATCAAATTCTATAGTCAACTATTTCTTGCATTCCTAAATACGTTCTTATACACTTGTTAGTAGAAGATCATCTACATATAGTAGGATGATGACAGGTTCATCCTTTACCACTTTGATGTAGAGGTTGGGATCATCAAAACTTTTGATAAAGCCCAGTCTTTGTAGATAAGCATCCATCCTAGCATACCATGCTCTAGGTACTTGCTTGAGGCCATATAAAGCCTTTTTGAATTTGCGAACATAGCCTTCTTTATCCTTGACTTCAAATCCCAAAGGTTTCTTAATGTAGACTTCTACGTCTATGGTGCCATTTAGAAATGTTTTCTTTACGTCCATTTGATGAACTTTCCACTTCATGGATGTTGCAAGAGAAATCAGTGAAGGGATGAGTGTATATCTTGTTGTAGGAGAAAAGGTTCCTTCATAGTGATTTCCTTATTCTTGAGAGAAACCTCTAGCCACAAACCTAAATTTGTATTGTTTTTATGCTCCCATCCACAACATGCTTGATCTTGTAAATCCATTTCGAGGTTACCACAAATTTGTTTTCTAGTCTAGGAACAATTTCCCAAACACCATTCTTCATTATAGATTGGTATTCCTCATTCATGGCAAACTTCCATTCAGATCAATTGGAAGCTTCTTCAAATGTGGATGGCTCATCTTCTATCAATTTTGACATGTAGGTTGCATACCCAGAGTACCTTTTAGGTTTCTTGCTTTCTCTAAATTTTCCACTTGACTAGTGTCTTTTAGCATCTTAAAGTGTGGAGGTCAAACAATTAGGTCTCTTCCTCTTTTCAGGGATAGTGATAGGTTCACTAGGACCTTCATCTTCTTGATGAGAATCTTCTTTACTGACTTATTCCTCAAATATAGGAATATATTCTTCATTAGAAAAAGATGAAATATCTTTTGACTTTTTGAATGCAATATTCATCAAAGATTACATCTTAGCTTACCTCTATTTGATGTGCTTCATTGATGTATTTTCTATAAACCTTGGATGAATTACTATATCCCACAAATATTTCCTTCTTGCTAGCCAGATCTAGATTCTTCCTTTTGTCCTTGGGAATGTGGATATATACTAGACATCCAAATATTTAGAGATAGTGCACAATAGGTTTCTTTCCAGTGAAAGCTTCTTTGGGAGTTCGATTATTCAGAGACCTGTGGGGACTTCTATTTTGAATATAGACAACAATCTTTGTTGCTTTGACCCATAGGAATTTTGGTAGATCTTGGTCATGAAGCATTGCTTGACACTTTCTTCTATGGCCCTGTTCTTTCGTTCAACTGATCCATTCTACTCAGAACTATATGGAACTATGAGCTCCCTCTTAATTCCAGCCTCCTTGTAGAAGGCTATAAGTTATTTAGAAGTGTATTCCCCACTGTTATCAGATCTTAAAGTCTTGATCTTTCTTTCTATGAGATTTCCACTTCAGCTTTGAATTCTTGGAATTTTGAAAAGACTTCATCTTTGGATTTGATAAGGTAAACGCAAGTTTTCCTGGAGTGATAATATATGAAGGTGACATAGTATAGATGTCCTCCAAGATATTTTGTTACGGGAACACAAACATTAGAGTGCATGAGATCAAGTATCTCTTGAGCACGAGATGTGCTATGTCCAAATGGTTTCTTTGCAATCTTGCCCAACGCACAACCTTTACATACATCTTCATGTTCTTCTTTGAGATTCAGGATTCCATTTACTATGGAATTTAGGGTTGGAAGAATTTTGTAGTGAAAGTGACCCAATCTTCTATGCCATAATTCACATGGAATAATTTCAATATGAACAAGTGCTTGATTGACAAGAGAATCTAATCTATATAATCTACCTTCTCGGACACCAATAGTTCTATATTTGTCAATGCTTGAATCTTTAGCCCAAATAACTACTCTTCCATCTATAAAGGCAAACCTATCACCATTTTCTTCTAAAGATGAAATAGAAGTAAGATTTTTGCACAGACCTGGAACATAAAGGATGTTGTTGAGATGAATGTTGCTTCAGTCTTCAAGCTTGATGGAGGTAGATCCAATGCCTTTTACCAGATAACTTTTGTTGTCACCAAGCTCCACAAAATATGAGGACTTTCCCTTGGAGAGAGTCTTGGGTTGGTGGTGGTATCCTGTCATATTCCTTGAAGCTCCACTATTGATTACCCAAATATTTTCATCTTGAAACGTGCCAGAGAGTGCACAGAATAAGCCATCAACTTTTGTAGATATATCGATTCTAGAGATACGATTAATCCATACTTGCTTGATCTGTTGTTTGATGAAGCTTTTCATTGATCCAATGCTTGCCAATTGCTTCATGAGGGAGGTGATCTTCTTCATACCCGTTATAGAACCTCCCTCTGACACCATGTTGAGAAATTTAGGGCAATTTAATAATTCAATTTCTCTTAACTATGATAACTTCTTGTGATATTGTTTTCTTATATTTTGCTTCTTATTACTAACATATGTTATTATCATCAACCAACTATCAAAACAAGAAGATAAAAAATGTACAAGTACACAAGATATTGGCACCAAGCCAGGGAAAAAACCTGTCCAAATCGTGAGAGGAAAAACCCTTCGAACTTTTTCTTATAGAATATTTATTGATGAATTCCAAGACCCAAACTTTGACTCAAGACCGCCTTCAACATCAAAATGACAATACCTCCAAAATGTACCCAAACAAGTTGTTTCCTTCTGCAATTCTAGACAACATTGTAGATCTGCAACATTAGTATGACAGTCAACAAATATGATCAAGGATAAGCTCACTTAGCCTTCCCTTATCCTCACTTTCCTTGGAGATTGATCTCACATACCATGATCCTTTGTATTGAGACTTCCTGATGCTGAAAGAGTGACTGTTCTAGGGCAGCGAGAATAGACCCATCGGCTTTAGAATATAATCGCATGTGCAAAGAGGGTTAGGGATATTGTAGCCCTTTTATGACTTCATTCTTCTTTCCAACTTCTTCTAGATAAATTACTCCTTCCTACTATCGCAAGATCGAGCCTCTAACCCAACAATATGCCCATACAAAATGATGCCCTAGTTTAGATATGAATGTCACACGTGTGAACAGATTCCTTGATGAATTCAAATGAGGGAACAAACTTCCTCTTTCACTGTGTCTACTTCTTCTTTGACCCCTTCTCTTGGTTATCCCTCCTTGTGTAGTCCATTTCTTCAACAGAGTTGTGCATTTTTAGGCCATTCCCGGAATTGGAGGTATATGATGTAGTTATACCATGTCTTTTTTTGATTTGTGAAATGATGATTTTTTTTGTTGAGATCCTTGCTACCATTATGTTGAACGACACTAGTATGCCATGCCATATGATAATTTATCATCTTGCCACTATAGTTGAGGGGGTTTATCCTTTTATTGACAAAGAATGTACCATGTACTCATCATCATCTTGTAACATTTAATGAAGCGACCTCCCCACTCTTGACACTGGGCTCAGAGATGTAACCCACACTGGGTGAAATTCGTTATCAATTTTTTTGTGTTCTTTGATTTGATGGATGTTATTATGTTTCCTCTTCTTTAAAGTACGCACAAATGGTTTTTCATACTCTTTAACATGCAATTCTACTAACTTCACAAAATTAAAAGACCTTGGTTAATTTCGGTAGCTGAGAAAATTTGGATCAAGTTTGGTATCATAGTGGTCTTCTTGTTGATGTGAATTGCGAGTGTGAATGATAACTAGATATTGAATGTGCAACAAGAAGGGAAATGGAGAACAACAAAGATCTCTATGATGACACTCATAATGTATGCAGATTATGAGGAGAAAATGGAAAGAGAAGAACAAGAGAGAAAAATCAGAGGATGATGCTCCATCTCCATCTTCTAGTGATCATTCATCTTCTTCATTGTCTTCTCATCATTCAAATGATATCAATTAGAGCCTTCAAGCAGAGAATGTTGAATTGAAGAGACTTTTACAAGAAGAAAAAAGAGGAGAAGTAGAAATTGCAACTTTAGTTATGAGCCACGGAAGAGGCCTTGGAAAAATTGAAACACAATGAAGGCTTAGTGAAGCTATCATCATCTGTTTTAGAATTGACAGATGAGGTAAACAATGTTGATTGTTCTTCAATTTCCTTTTCACATGATACTATTTCTGTTGGAAGCCTTGAGGTACCCATTTCAAGAAATGGTATGAGACTCCTTACCAAGATGGGGTACACTGAAGGAGAGTGCTCAAAGGTAGCAGAAGCTTCCAAGGAATTGTCAAAACCATCAGATAAAGAGGATGATTGGAACACATCACAATCCTCCCATGACAATGTAAATTGTAGAGGAAGAGCTAAGGCAAGCTCTCATTTCTAGGATCACACAAGAGACAATCAAGAAAGGTATAAAAAGTCTCAATATTCTAAAGTTCATTTTGATTACAAGCACATTAATGATGAGCAAAAATCATGGCGTATAAAACCATGTAGTTTTTTTGGCTCGCACAACCACGTCATTTTCGAGTGCTGGAAGAGAATGGCAGGAAGAAAGAGGATAAGACATGAAAGGCCTTCTCCACATCATGGAAGGAAGAAGGTTAAGTAGGTATGGAGGAAGAAGACTTTTTACAATCATTGCAACATAGGTGGACATCAAAGAGCCACATGTTGGAGGCTCCATCCAGAGCAGCGTCTCAAGCACAAGTGCCCATGCAGGAACCAACTGGTGAAGATGTTCAACAAGCGAATGCGCCATAAGGAGATGAACCATTCACCTTGATGAGTGAGAGATAGTTTTACTAGATATGGTAGTTTTTCATGGTTGCATTTTGTAAATCATTTTTTGTGATATGATTGTAAATGTGATGATGTGTTTTCCATCGCTTATTAAGGCAATGATGATGTTTTTGGCCTTTTATTGATTACTGGGGTATTGGTTTATATTTTGATGTAAACTTGACCAAAGAGCATGTGTTGTAAACTCTTGGAAAGTATGGGGATGCTTGGGTCATGTAATTTAGCATGTAGTTTGTAAAATATTGTACTATAGGTTTGCAGAGAATGCAGGTGTCGGGTCATAACTTATAGCTCCAAAGAACAAGGGTGAAGGAGAAGGAAGTGTGACCTGTCAGGGCACTTGTTGTGCAAACAATGTAACACTACAATTCCAGATTATGTTGATGCATTTGGAGGACCAAAAGCTCCTCAGTGGGGAGGAATGATCCAGGTGGCTCCAGAAAAACTCAGAATTCAAAAGTGGCTTTGGAAAAGTTCAAAAATAAATTTTATTGGATTAAAGTGAAACTAGAGTAATATCGAAGAGCTCGTCACAAGATTTCCAACGATGCAAATGACACCCCAAGCTGAGTTCGTATGTGAAAGTTATGGCCAATCAAAGTTTTGGTTAAACTAGCCCATTGGTAGCCACTAATGAGACAACAATTTAGCGCTTCATTGTGATGGTTTCCGACAATCAGAAAAGGAAAATTTGTTGCCTACTTAATTTTTCTAATGAATCCTAAAAATCTGATGGTTTGTTTTTAAATATTATTATTATAAAAAATATATATAAAAATAGCATGGTAGGTCACCACCCTCGCCACCCCTCATATCTGTTACACACACACACACACACACACACACACATATATTAAATGGCGAATGGCCATATGAAACGACATTATATTATGGGGTTGGCAGGGATCAAACCCGCTTACTGCGTAGGTCGGCCCGCCCCACATGCGGCCCCCGACCAAAACAAACAGTGCCCCATATTAAACCAAACATATGCCATATCATGGGTCGTGTGGGGTTTGACCTCGAGACCTCCCCAAACCGTTGAACTTAAAAATAATCTTCTAGCCAGTCCGCCAATGCACATTTCTTGGAATTGAGACATGAGAAATATATTTAAAAACTGATTTTTGCCATTCACAAGGGGCCAATAGAGGAGCCGAGAGTGGAACCCAACACCAAGATGTTAGCACATAGACTGAGGGTGGAAATTTAACCTATGATGGAACTTGGAGTGGTGGAACAATGATTTGGAATATTGGAGGAATCTTTTAGATTCCTCAAAGCCAAAATTTTTACAGTATCAAAATTATGCCAAATTTATACTCAAATGAATCAGAATTTCCCCAAGAGTATGATTGTGTAGATGATTTTTTGATCTAAGCATCGTATTTTCCAGAGACAGACTGATGAGGGTGGAACCATGAAAGTGGAATCTTGACACAGGAATCTGCATAGAATCTAAAAGACTCCCTTGGGGCCAAATTTTCAGATTGACATAATCATGTCAAATTTATACTCAAATGAACCAGAATTTTTCCAGGAGTATAATGGCGTGATCAATTTTCTGATATGAGCAGTGGAATTTTAGTCAACTCCACAGAGAAGAATCTTTATGGAATCACGAGGACTCAAAAATATTCCCTAAGGGTTGATTTTTAATAGTTTCAAAACCATACAGATTTTATACTCAAATTACTCAGTGTTTCGCAAGGAGCGCAGTCGTGAGCTCATAATTGTCATATGAGTAGAAAAAATCCATTCAACCAACTAGAAGGAATCTTTGAGATTCCTGCGGATCCATATTTTGATGGTGTCTGAAAGGGGTCAAATTTAAAGTCATTTGACATGACTTCACACCACAAATTCAATGATGTAGTCCATTTCTTCAGTAGCATTGTACATTTTTAGGCCATCCCTGGAAGTGGAGGTATATGATGTAGTGATGCTATGTCTTTCTTTTGATTTGATGAGATGATGATTTTGTTGTTGAGATCCTTGTTATCATTATGATGAAGGATACTTGTATGCCACTTCATGTGATAATTTATTATCTTTTCATGCTGAAGGAGGACCCGTATGAGTGAGAGTTCCTATAGGGGAATGTCTCGTGGAGAGACATGCCACTCTAGTTGATGTAGTTTATCCTTGTAATGACAAAAAATGTACCATGTACTCATCATCATCTCTCAACATTTAATGAAGCGACCTCCCCACTCTTGACACCGGGCCCGAAGACTTAACCCACACTGGGTTAACTCCATTATCAATTGTTTGTGTTATTCGATTTAATGGATGTTATTATGTTTCCTCTTTTTTAAAGTATGCACATGTGGTTTTTCATATGAAATTATGCTAACATCACAGAAGTAAAAATATTTGTTAATTCCAGTACCTGAGAGAATCCAGATCACACAACTACAACCCCAATTAGTAATAATCTTTCAATATTTAAACCAAGCTTACCTCTCAGGTACTCAAGATTCATGTTTGGTAATTATTTAGTCAGTATGTCTGCTACCTTTTCATCTGTTGGTAGATAGTGAAGCTCCATGAATCCATCTTGTACCAAGCTTCTGACGTAGTGGTACTTATTATTTATATGCTTTGTCGTAGCATGAAACAACAAGTCTTCCATCAATATTAGGCAACTTTCATTATCACAATGTATCCATGTAGGGCTTAGCGGTCCTTCACATAAGTATAATAATTCTTTTTGATCCAAACAACTTCTTGACATGCTTCGATTGCAACAACATATTCAGCTTCGACACTACTCAAAGCAACAATATCATGCTTTCTACTCATCCGTGAGACCATGGAACATCCTAGGCTAAAGCATCCACCCATTGTGCTTCTGCCATTTGTCTCACTGCTACCCCAATTTGAATCTATATATCCCATGAGTTGGATTTCATTACTAGTATACCAGAGGCAGTGATGTATAGTTCCACACATATATCTTAAGATATGCTTGGCTGCAATCCAATGATCATGTTTTGGATCCATCTAAAACTGACTAAGGACATTTACTGCAAAACAAATGTTTTTTCTCGTATTTACTAGATACATCAAGGACCCAATCAACTGTCTATAGCAAGTAGGATCGATTGGACTAGGCTTTGAACTCCTCAACTTCTTTAGATCGGTAATCATAGGCTTGCTATCCATCATTCTAAACTTTTGAAGTATCTTGATCACATATTTACCTTGACCAAGATATATCTCACCTAGCCTCTGCCATACTTATAGTCCCAAGTAATATTGCATATTCCCAATATCCTTCATATCGAACTCAGCTACTAACTACTTCTTGCATTACTAAATCTGATTCTCTGCACCTGTGTATAGTAGATCATGCACATGCAAAAGTATGATAAATGGTTCACCCTAGGACACCCTGAGATATGGTTTAGGATCTACAGCACCCTTAGTAAAATAAAGTCTCTATAAGCTATAGGTTCTTTCTTTAAGCTAGGTAGATATTTCTTCAACCTACAGACATAAGTCTCCCTCTAATTTATTTCAAATCCATGAGGCTTCTCAATGTAAACCTCCTCATCAATGGTCCCATTCAGTAAAGATGTCTTGACATTCATTTGATGGATGTTCCATCCTATAGTAGAAACCAATGAAACAATCAATATTGTTGTATATTGAGCTATGAGAGCAAAGGTTTCCTTGTAATCAATCCGTTCTTTCTGTGAGAAGCCTTTTTCTGCAAACCTTGCTTTGTATTTACCAATGCTCCCATATGTAGCATGCTTGATCTTGTAGATCCATTCTAAAGTGACTATCAGCTTGTCACTTAGCCTAGGGATAATTTCCCAAACATCATTATTCATTATGGATTGGTATTTCTTCCTGCATTTCATTCCTCCACTCTTGATGTTTAGCTGCATCTTCATACAAGGAAGGTTTCACTTCAATAATATTTTTCATATATGCAACATATGCAAAATAAATCTTTGGTCTTTTACTTTCCCTGAAAGTCCCTGATGCCGTATGCCCTTCTGCTTCTTGTAGAGCAGTTCTCAACCAAGCGGGTATTTTTTGAATTTTTGGATAATCACTTGTTGTATAGGCTCACTTGACCTTCAATATCTTCTTGATTAGATGTATGATCTTAACCATCATTTTCCATTGAGATATCCTCAAAGTTAGGCATATCTTCTTCATCAGAGACAACCATAACATCCTTTGATTTCTTGTAATCTATGCTCTCATCAAAGATGACATACCTGGTTACTTCAATTCAACGATCCTCCTTAACATAGATTCTATATGACTTTGATGAAGAAATATACCCAATAAAGATTCCATTTAAATTGGTAGGATCCAACTTCTTTCTCTTGTCTTGAGGTATATGAATATACACAAGACAGCCAAATATTTGAAGGTGATCCATACTTGGATTCTTCCCTATAAATGCTTCTTCTGGAGTCATGTTGTTAATGATTCTCTGAGGACTTCATTTCTGCAAGTAAACAACTATCGTACATGCTTCTCCTCATAGGAATTAAGGTAGATCTTGATAATTTAGCATGGCCCTGACACATTCTTCAATAGTTATATTCTTCCTTTCATCAACACCACTTTATTCAAGATTATAGGGAACGATAAGCTCCCTCTTGATCCCCGCTTCCTTGTAGAAAGCTATCAACTCTTTGGAGGTGTATTCTCCACCATCGTTTGACCTTAGAGTCTTGATATTTATCTTGGTTAGGTTCTCCATTTCATTCTTGAACTCCTAATACTTTTCGAATACCTCTTCCTTGTTCTCGACAAGGTATAACCAAGTCTTCCTTGCAAAATCATTAATGAAGGTTACCTAATACTAATGGCCACCAAGAGACTTAACTGCCATAAGTACACATACATCTGAATGTATGAGACACAAAAATTCCTTATATATGGTATCAATTCTTGCAAATTTCTTCTTCATTTTCTTACCTATAACACAACCCTTATATGTCCCTTCATGTTATTTGTTCAATTAGGGCATGCCATTGATCATTTGAATTAGATATGGAAAAATATTATAATGACGATGTCCATACCTTCGATTCCATAGTTTGGAAGGACTTACATCCCAAGTGGACTATAGCATGAGATAGAGTTGTAAAAATTCTATATAATGTCCCCTCACGAATCCTAATCACCCTAGAATCATCAATACTAGAGCCCTTATCCCAAACCAAAACCTTACCATTAACAAAAGAAAATTTATCACCCTTATTCTCTAGACAAGAAATAGAAAGTAATTTTTTCTTCAAACTTGGAACATATAGAATATTGTTGAGGTGAATACTTCCACCAGAATCGAGCTCCAAGAAAGTAGATACAATCTCTTTCACTAGATATCTCTTCTTGTCTCCAAGTTCAAGTGAATCAGATGAGTTACCCTTAGATAGGGTTTGAAGTTGACTACATTCTCCCATCATATGCTTGGAGGCACCAGTGTCAATAACCCATACATTCTCATCCTTAAAAGTGCTAGATAATGCGGAGAATAAACTTCCATATATCACTTGTTTTGTGATCTTGAAGATGATCTTCAATAAACAATCTTTGATAGATGTAGTGATATTTCGAAGAAACCTGAAACCCTTCCTTATAACCCTTTCCATAGTGCCAACTAAGATGTGATCTTCAATCTCTTTATTGCACCATAGCTCTAATACCATGTTGGAAAATCAGGGGACTTATGTATTATAGATGATTTTCCTTAACTTGATAATTACTTGTGATATGTGTTGGCATTTTATTACTTTATTAGATATTTTTTCATCAAGAAATTATCAAAATAATGAAGATCACAAGAAGACAAAGTACACAAGATATAGGATCCAAGCCAGGGAAAAACCCCTCTAAGGGGAAAGCGCAGAGAAAATTCTTGTATTTTTCTTTAGAATCTTTTACAAAGAGACTTCCAAGACCCAAAGACCAAAGCCAACAACCCTTCCAAGCACCAAGTCAACCCTCGATAAAATCTTCTCGAAGGCAGCTTTGAAACTTTGACCTACTGCAACTTCGTCCTATAATTTTGGCCATGCAATTTCAACCTCCTACAACTGTAGCTTCACAGAAAGCCTAGGTTTGCATGTGCGAAGATAGAGATAGAGAGATATTTAGCCCAAGGAACTTTACTTTTTCCTTCCTTCCTTTGTCCTTCTAGTTCTTCTTCTCCTTCGCTATTATAGATCTAACTTGATTTGGATGAGTGTCTAAAATGAGGTCAAGCTCGTATTTATAGCCTCTTTTAGGGGTCGAATTTCCATCCTTTAGGTTGACTTGATCTTGCTCTTGGGCCAACTTGGTCTTGGGATGAAAAATAGATTTTTCTTGATAAGATAAATATATTTCTTTATCACAATGAATCCAAATGGGAATATGACACATGGCCAATAATTTTCTTTATCCTAAAAAGTATTAGAAAACCTAAAAGCACGAGGAACATGCTTTGACTCAAAATTGAGTATGAAATCCATACTCCAATATAAAATATAATTTCTCTTTCTTTCTTTATAAATAATATACAATGTCATGATTACAATTAGGTCATTATGATGATTGAACCTAATTACAATTATCAACAATTGGCACCAATGAGATAGGGGGTTGGCCTTGACTAGTGCCAATGGAATAACCCCAAGTGATGACATAATCCAACTCAGACATAACCATACGCCTAGCCTTGTTAGCCTTTATATCACTTCTAAACTTAATACATTATTTTAGAACCAAACTTGCAATAATCTTAGGAGGCATGAACTTGTCCTTGAAGCTACAAGAATTGTGATCCCACCAAATGTTATTAGCAAACACACAAGGAAATTCTTCGAATTATCTAATTGAATTGTCTCTAAGCCAAAATTTCATGCATTCTTCCAATCCAACTTTATCTAACCAAGAATTTTACTTAAAATCAACTTAAACAAGACTTAGAACCTACACTGAATATGGACAAGAGATGAGTAAGTGAGACATTGGTTCTTCTTTTGATTTTCATAAGGAGCATGATTAGGACCATCCAAACCCTTTTAAGAATGTTATCTCATCTCAAAAGTTTCTTATTCAATGCAAGCCCGAGAGTTTTTTTCCATTTAGAGGAGTGCAAAATTTTCAAATCCTACTTCATCATCATTATGGGACATAACTGAAATGAGATTTTGTAAAATATTCAAATCTTATTTTTTGTGAAGTCACTCGTACCAGAATTTTTAGACCAACAATTCTCATCTTCCACCTCTTACTTGAGCTTAATAGAATTAGAGTCTATAAGTTTAATGAAATTCACCGACTTAGCTATTGTCGTTTAAAACTTAGGACACTTGCCAATTTCCAACCTACTCTTCTTCTCAAATGAGGAGTTTGTGCTTTGGCATCTTCTAATGTGAAAACACCTGCTTAATGGAGAGCTTGGAGAAGTGGGGTAGGAAGATGATAACCCTCAATCATTTCCTAATCCCGGATCTTCTCCAATTCTTAATTTTCTTCCATCATCGATTCACACACCATCCAATCCCTGATCGATGGAAAGGAAGAAACAATAACTTTTTATATAAGGCATACCATGGATTTCTAAACCAATAACTTCACAGGATTTCTAAATCAATCTTCTATAAGATATACCATGGAGGTACTTAGATTTCATGATATGGCCCCATAAGAAAGAATTTTGTTGGAGCCTCCATAAGCTTCGATCCAAAAGAGCTTTGCTAAAATAGAAAAGGTTTTTGATCCTCCATTCACCAAGCTTATTGGGGAACATAACCTACCTCCAATTAATTAAGGTGATGGCACACTTCTGACAAGCTCTAGACCATACAAGTTTGAAACTAATGTTCTTTATTTTTGTTAGAATTCTCTTTAGAGTGGATAACACCATCAAAGAACCTTTAGAACTACAAAAATAATATGGAAACTGATGTAAGTTAGATACCTTTACTTTCTTAAGCACACCTCTAAACTTAGCATCATTTAACAAATTACGAAGATCCAAAACAACAATAATGACAAGATAAGGTGAGAGGGGGCATCCTTTTTCAAGGCTTCGAGAGGCCTTAAAAAATATTGAAGGAGCTCCATTAATGAGAATGATTAAAGACAGATTGCACACACACCATTACCCAATTCTTGGAAGAAAGGCTCTTCCCCAACCGCAAGAGGACTAATCTAGGAAAATTCCAACTCACTTGATCATAGTATTTAGAAAGTTCAAAATTAAAGATGATAACTAGATGTTTTGTGAGATTTACAAAGATTTAATGGTCTCCTGAGAAAGAGTTACTACAACATGTATCTATCTTCTCTAATTGAAACCAAATTGTTCTTCGGAATTTTTTTTTATCAAAATTTACTTAGGGGGATGGGCAATGACCTTAGCTATAACATTATTGATGACATTGCATCAAGAGATAGGTATAAGATCATTAAAGGTATCACCACTCTGCATCTTTCAACTAAGAGTAATAAAGGTTCAATTGAAGGGCCCTTAAACTTTTCTGAAGTCCTAGGATTCAAATGTCACCTTTAGAATATTTTCTTTTGGAAAATCATAGAAGGTAGAGACAAATTCAACAATAAGGCCATTTGAGCTTGGAATCTTACCTTTCTACATTGTAAAGAGGGCGGCATCAAATTTTTCTTATGAAGCATCCTCTTCCAAATCTTGCGGGAATTTAGAAAGTACTTCAAGGATTACCTGATTAAGGAATCCAACTAGATCCTTGAAGAGTGCTTTGAAATATTGAACCCCCTTGAAATGAGGTTGTAGAAAGAAGTGAAGTTCACTTTCAATGCTAGTTATTCTAGGCATCTTAACAAATTCCTTGTATATTATGTTGATAAAGATCTATGATGTTATATACTATTTGTATAAACCAAATTCGATACTTCAATTGTTGTAAATAGATTTATAAGTACTGCTAATAATTTAATAGACTCAAGAATGGAAATTATATTTTGATGGGAATTATAAGAGAAGGGTCGGGATTCAAAGTTGTGTTAATTTCACCTTCAAAATAAGCCATTACTCTATATTTTAAGCTAGAGCTTGAAGTTACCAACAATGTAGCATAATATGACATCCTCATTTTAGGACTTGCAATTGCTAGGAGGCTTAAAATTTCCAACCTTGTAGTTTTTGGTGATTCAAAATTAGTAATCAAGAAAGAAACCTCTATCAAGCCAAGCATCCAAGCCTCCTATATCATAAGAATGATGTATGAGATATTGTATAATTTTTTCTCAAGGTATTTAACATTAATGCTATACCAAGGGAGGAAAATCATCTAGCAGATTCTTTGGTTGTGTTAGCTAGTATCTTCAAAACTCTTACTACTCCACAATTGCTATATCAAGTAGAGGTTAGATATTGGCCATCTATCCATAACAATGTAAGGTATTGGATTTTTTTTGAGGATGATCAACATATTAAGAGGTTTATGGAGGTGATAAATGATTTTTCTACTACTTGTATTGATCAAGAGTCAAATTAGGAAGATAAAGTGAAATTATCAGATCCAAAGTCAAAATGGAAATATATAATAGTTGATCATATAATTATGCGATTAAAAAAATAATTTTATTCCTAGAGTACTGGTACCATTAGAAATTATCTTCAATCAAAATGACATACGCTTCAATTCATTTGCAAATGAACATGAAGAAGAAATAAAAGATTATAATATTGGAGTAACATAGGAACCTGTTACACAATATTTTGTCACCCCTCTTGCACTTCCCTATGTCATACCTCGGAGTGCCAAAAACTTGGCAATTATGCACTGTACCCATCCTAATATGTATTCCAGATCCTCCCTCAAGACTTAATGAAAACATGCCTTGAGCCTTCCCTGAAGAAGTAATCTCAAAACCCTAATTTCAGGGTCAGCGTGATTCTGACACTGGCAACCTGTGTTGATGGCAGGTTACACTATACTAGCCTCGCACTAGCAGCACAATTTTTACTTGGATATTCACACTGATCCTTATAAGGAAAGTTTTACCAAAGAGGACAAGAAGATTTGTGATCTAGAAGCTTCCAGATCGACGAACTAGAGGCTGTTTGTTTCAAATGTGGTTGAATTCTCCCAATATTACCCTTTGATCTTTTTCCTATGAGCTTCCTCCTTGGGATGAGGGCCTTCCCCTATCTTTAGAAATATCCTAACTCCCTCTCCCTACCTATATATTCATCCTCTCCCATTCCAAAATGGTTGGTCTATGATAATTTGCACCCTTATGTTGAGATAGTGCCTACATGCTATTCATTTTGGTTTGGAGAAAGAGTGCTTGGAGAGCTTGAGCTTGGACTTGGAAATTCACTCAAGTAGGGATTACTAACATCATGGCCTAGGACATATGATTCCTCTTTTATTCATTAATATATACAACTGTTGGTTCACTTTCCATAATTTCTTGTGTCAAGGCATCATTTATCTTAATCATCATTGACATGTTAAGTAGATTACATTCTATTATGCGTGTTGTACTTGTACACTTTGTTGTGTCTTTGACCTCTTGTGTAGGTATTCAAATGCTATGGGTAGTAGGACTGAGCCCGAGAAACAAGCGATCAACATCTTCAACAAAGGAGTGTGTTATAGCATTAGAATGAGGTAGGTCTCCTTCCTCTTCTCTCATTTCGATTGTAATTTATGAAAGTGTCTTGTAGATTTTCATGTTAGTTGCTAGTCCCACTCATTGTGTTAGAGGGATCGTCTCTATTTGTAGAGAGGATTTACCTAGACAACAAAATGATGACTCCACTGGGGAATATATAACCTTTCCATCCATTCATTCGATCAAAATATCTGATGAGTTTGACCAACCATCGATTTATTGGCTTGTATGCATCACTATAGATTTATGCAGTCACTGGTTTTTTCTTAAGAGTGTTGAGCCAACTCTGATTTTGAAGTTTTTTTATCTTTTCCTTATTTTCCTCACCCAATGAATTTTCTACTCTAACAGAAGCGCTACCAGCACTGATTTTGAACTTACAGTCACACTTATTTTCCTTTCATCTCCCTTTTTCCATTAACAAGCACGCTGATCCGAGAGGATAGAAGAAAATTAGGTTTTTTTCTTTATTTTATTGGTTTTCAACATCTGTGAGTGATTTTCTAGTGTAATATCAGTGTGTTTGTCTTGATTGTTGTCCTTTTATGATTGCAATTGTCTCTTGGGTTATGTTGGTGTGTGATTGAAGATTGATTTCCTTCTAGGGTTTCTAGGTCTAGGTCACCCTTCACTCATCATTTGGCTTGTCTCCGTGAGATTGATTGCTTCCATTTAGGAGTCTTACTCCAGTCAGGACACCATTTTCAATTTCCTTTCGGTTCATGTTTGTGAAGTTATTTTAATTAGTATTGAGCCATACTGGTGCTTTGAAAATTTCTTTCGGTCCATTGTCAAACATAGATTACAGTTGTTTGCTTTGGTGGAACTGAAAGTGAATACTTGTTTTGATTTCATTGTCTCGAAAATAAAAGTGAAACGATATTCTTCATTTAAGTATTTTTGAAATGATTTGTATTTGAAACCAAAAGTGAATGAAAAAATCATTTTAATTGTTTTGGATTGCATTCTTCCCTTTTCTTATGCATTAGTTTGCATTTTTGAATCAAAGTGAAAGGAAAAGAACAAAAAGATTAGTGCATCTTAGTGAAAGAAAAGTGATTTTTGTTTCTCATAGGATTGTATTTTGGCACTGCATTTGTTAGTGAAAGTGAAAGAGTAGTTTTCATTTTCACAAATTGCATTGGAAAAGTTAGGGAGTTATGTTTTGATGCATTTTGCTTAATTGATGCATTGTTCGATTGTCTCTCTTCCCTCATTATTTTAGCCTTCATCGAATGAAAAGATTTCATTTTTCTCATTTAGTTGCACCATAGGAATTCTGGTGACATCGTCGAGCCATAAAATTGAAACCTAATTCAAGATAAAATTAAAATTTACTTCAATTAACCTAAGGAGCATTTGTAACCTAATGCAAATATCTAGAGGTCTAGGCTAGAGATGTGTTTCGACATCTTTAAACATAACGACTGTCGATAATTGCCTACATTGTATCCTGGGGGTGAAATCCCGTTCTAGTACAGAAGTATATCGAAGGTTCTCCGGTACTTTCAGGTATATAGGAGGCACTTCAGTATAGCAAGTTTATGGGAACGCTCTCACCAAATGGTTATGCATTAGACAACGCTAACATAGACTTGTGATCCCCATATCATCGAGTATATATTGGGAGATCCCACTAGGTTTCTGTCCTTTAGCTACAAATAAATGAGTCAGCTACCTTGTAAATGTGATACATCGAACACAACATTCGGGGAGATTGGCAGCCGTACATTAAGTCCTTGGTTTCAGATAGGGTGTATATAGCGGTTCACGGATACTTGGTAAACCCTCTTGCCTAGATTACCCCTTTTTTATTTATTTTTGTTAAAGTTCTAAAATCAATTAATTGACCAAAGAAAAACATCCTTCCTATGAAAATACTCCTTAGTAGATCTTAAGTTAATACTGATGGAAACATTTCCTAAGTCTACCAGTCAAGGAAACCCCTCTGAAGGGAATCCTAGTTCTTTTCCTTCTTTTGGAAATACTGGTGCTCCCTATATGACAAAATTTGTCCTTCTTGGATTAACCATTGGTATATCAGTTTCGTCATTTTCGACGTCAGTGATTCCAAGTGTCCAAATTGCTTTTCAAATGAGTTATCCTCCAACTAGACAACATCAACCTCATGTTGATCCTAAATTTGGCCCCTCACCTTCTTCACCTATTTCTTCACCTCATTCTTCCTCTTCGCCTGGAGAAAGTCTGGACTTTAGTAACCAAGAAGCTAAGAAGAAGAAGAAGAAGCAAAATAAGCAAGGGGGAAACCAAGCAACCATTGATACAGATGCAACTGATGTAGAAAAATATTCCAATCAACCCCGAAAAGTGAAATTCCCTTGCATGTTATGTAAGGGTGACCTCCTTCTTAGAAATTGTCCTGGTATTCCCAAAGTCTTAGAAGTGTGGTCCACAGGTTCACATCAACCTTTGTCATTAGCCTTTGCAGATCATGCTAGTGATAAACCTTCAACTAGTAATAATAAGGTCCATGGGAAAAAGGGAAAAGTCAAATTTCCCTGTAAGTTGTGTTAAAGTAATCATCCCATTCACCTTTTTCCTCTTATGGATGAAGCTTCCAAAGAGTTGGAAAACCTTACAACTTCTCAACCTCATCTTCCAGCTGGGTATCTAAAGGTTTCCCCTGATCCTTCACCAGTTGATCTAGTGATTGATCAAAATTCATCTTTGGTTAACCTAGCTCTCTCTGAAAGTAATTATTGTGAGTTTGTTGTTAACCATCCATTGGTTGAGAAAAGGATAGCCTTGGCTCTACCTTTAGCTAACCGTACCTATCCGGTAGAGAGTGAACCTCGTGTTGCTCAGGTTCTTCTGGTTTCTTCAGTTTCGAATGAACTGGATGGAAATCCTCCTGTTCCTAAGGTGCATGAGATCAGTTCTCCTGTTCCCATAAAGAAAAAGGGAAACTCTCACATTCCTTCGACACCCCCTTTGAGTAGTTCAGTCACTTCTTTTGATTGGAGTCGACTGGGAGGATATCGTCTTCCGTCTTATGTGCCTTTCTAGATTACATTACAGACTTACCATATGGCCATACCTAGAATAGTCATAGACGAGGGTGCATCTATTAGTATTCTGTACTTAACTACTTGGCAAGCTTTAGGTTCTCCTCATCTTGACCCCATCACCCAGAATATGTTAGCTTTTGACAGAGGAACTAGTCAACCGTTAGGGATCCTTTCTAAGTTACCTATTACTTTGGGAGGAAAGGCTGCTTATATAGACATGATGGTTGTCCAAGGTTCGTTGGATTTTAATATACTCCTTGGCTGTGACTATGTTTATGTCATGGGAGCTCTTGTTTCTTCTCTCTTTCGAGTAATGTGTTTCCCACATGAAGGAAGAATTATGATAATTGATCAGCTTACATTCATTGGTCCCAAATCAACTCCCAATCAACCATCATCCCTAAATGGTTCTTATATGCAAGCGATATCACCCCCGCCACAGGTTAATTACGCGGCCACCTATTCCATGCCCACATCTATTGATGATCTAATAAGTGATGTAGTATTCCATGTACTGGGGGAATTGGATCCCAATTTTTCCATTGGATCCCTCGACATGTATTCCTTCCAGAATGTTGCTCTCCCATCTAATGAGAACCTCTTGGAAGCCATGGCCTCTTTTGGTCTATGATCAAGATCTTGGAGCATAGTTCCTTGTCTTGTGTCAAGCTCGTTAAATAATGAAACAAAGACCACGAGGATAACTCTTTTACTATGTCAACCTGGTTAAAAAATGAAATAGGTGCTATGAGGATAATTATTTTACCATTTCAACCTCGTTAAAAAATGAAATAGGTCTCCATGAGAAAATTTATTTTACTTGTGTCAAGCTTGTTAAAAAAATGAAACAAAACCCAAGAATAGTTTTTCCCCATGTTTCAAGCTTGTGAAAAAATGAAACCATATTCAAGTATCCTCAAGCATAGTTTCCTATGTTTCAAGCTTATGTAAAAATGAAACCATTCCCACTTTAAATCTCATGATTGCCAACCTATTTTTGCTAGATGAGACTTGGTTGTTTTCATTCCATTTTCACCATCTCTTTCGTTAATCATTACAATTTCACTTGGTTGTTTTACCCTTGCCTAAGGAACATCTACAATGAATGGTCTTATTAACCAACCTCTTGACCTTTACATGTTTTGATCAGTTCCATCATGACCAGAACCAGTTGCAATCCTTTTATACTACTCATTCCTCCAGGTGAAGTCATCTTTAAGCTCTTTTCTGACTCTTGAAAAATGAAAAGATAGTTGAGTACTTGTATTTTCGAACTCATTAAATTAAATATTGACGTCATTTCAGTATACGTTTACCCCTTTTCCGAGCTGGGATTTACTATTTACAAAAAAGGAACACCTTGGTCGACATGGTCAAGAGGTTCTCTTGAATATTGTTTTGTACATTTTCGGGTTCGAGAGACAAATTACGAAAAGGGACTTGATGGATTTTTCCTTTTCGTCTGTTTTAAAAATCTCTAAATATGAAAAAAACACTTAGTTACTCTTTTGTTGGACTCGTAAAAAATTAAACGACGAAAGACTTGTCACCATGACGAGCCCAAGTTTCTCCTTCCTATGACTCATTAAAATTACTAGGATGGATTCATTTGAAGAATGAACTTATATGGAAAGCATATGATATCCCCTTCAAGCTTGTGATTAAAAATAATTGAGGTACTCACTAGAAATAGTGGGGAAAAAGTGAAAATGAAACATCTCTTGTATAGGCAACATGTCCCTCTTCAACATGGCACTCATTTGTTTCTCGTGTCGGGTTTGGGATATCCTGACTTAGTCACTTGTCCTTCCAAGTTTGGGTCATCCATTTTGCCTCTCATCTAACTATTCCACTTTGTCATCATGTCCCTTGGTCCTATGTTGAGTCAAATGCTGCCACACTCTAGAGTCGTGTCGCCAATATGTTCAAAAGAAGTCCTATCTACAGTTTATTACCTATACATTATGTGACCTTTTCCCATTGTCTTAGATCATACTAATTTATTCCACTTCATTCCTTGTTTCATGTCAATGATGAGGGAATCACTATGACCCTCCTTCGTCGGGTCACTTCCTGTCGACTTCAGCTCATTATTGAGGAAGATGACTTAGGAATCCCCTTTTAGTAACTTATAGCTTGCATGCCTTAATGGAAATTTCTTCACATCCAACAACAGATTTTCATCATTGGCCTTCGATAGGATGATTCCACGAGTGTTCAACTTCAACGCCATTTTCACATTCACGGATCGTACTGTCATACCTTGAGGACCATTTTCATTATTGGTGGTTTCTCTATTGCCTATTAACAATCCACATCATTGGCCAGTGATCAGGTGGTTTTCTAGCATGTTCGACTTCGACACATTCATTGACATGTTAGAATTCGTACTTTGATCGAGTTGGGATGGAGCGCAAGACCCTGAGTTTCGTTTGTTATAACTTAGGCTGCGAGGAGTTATGTATTGTTCATGATTGTATACATGTTTCCTCTATACGGATGGCTGCGACCATACCGTAGGACCTTATATCTATGATGATGATGATCCTTCTATATATAGTGGCTACGTCTGTATCTTGGATCTTAGATTTCCAGACAATCCTTTTCATTCGGATGGCTACGCCCATAACGTGGATATTTTCACATGGTCCTTCCTATCCAGATGGTTGTGTCCATACTGTGGATTCATGTTTTGATGTCAGATATGTATTTGTATATGCATCCTTAATTTGTAGGTCTCCTGATAGTGTTTGTTCTTGTCCTTGCAAAATATTGTAAAACATCTCAACAATCACTCTTTGTTCAGCCTTCATGCTTTAGGGGGTATCTGTTACACAATATTTTGTCACCCCTCCTGTATGTCCTTGTGTCATACCTCAGAGTTCCCAAAACTTAGCAATTATGCAGTGTACCCATCCTGATATGTAGTTCAGATCCTCCCTAAAGACTTAATGAAAACATGCCTTGAGACTTCCCTAGAGAAGTAAGCTCAAAACCCTAATTTCAAGGTTAGCACAACTGTGACACTAGCAAATCGTGCTGATGGTAGGTTGCACTATATTAGCCTCGCGCTGGCAGCACAATTTTTACTTGGATACTCGCGTTGATCCCTAAAAGGCAAGTTTTCCCAAAGAGGACAAGAAGATTTGTGATCTAGAAGCTTTCAGAATGACGAGCTGGAGGTTGTTCATTGTGGATGTAGTCGAATTCTCCCAATATTACCCTTTGATCTTATCCCTATGAGAGTACTCCTTGAGATGAGGGCCTTCCCCTATCTTTGGAGGGATCCTAACTCCCTCTCCCTGCTTATATATTCATCCTCTCCCATTCCCAAATGGTTGGTCTCTGATCATTTTCACCCTTATGCTAAGATAGTGCCTACATGCTATTCATTTTGGCTTGGAGAAGGAGTGGTTGGAGAGATTGAGCTTGGACTTGGACATTCACTCAAGGAGAAATTGCTAACATCAAGGCATAGGTTGTATGCTTCCTCTTTTATTCATTAATGTATACAACTGCTAGTTCACTTTCCATAAATTCTTGTGTAAATGCATCATTTATCTTAATGCTCCTTGATATGTTAAGTGGATTACATTCGATTATGATAGTTGTACTTGTATGCTTTATTTTGTCTTTGACCTCTTTTGCTAGTATTCAAATGTTGTGGGCAATAGGATTGAGCCTGAGAAGCAAGTGATCAAGATCTTCAACAAAGGAGTGCGTTATAGCATCAGAACAAGGTAGGTTTCCTTCCTCTTCTCTAATTTTGAATGTAATTTAGGAAAGTGTCTCATAGATTATCACGTTGGTTGCTATTCCTGCTCATTGGGCTAGAGGGATTGTCTCTTTCTGTAGAGAGGATTTACCTAGACAACAAAACCCAAGTTTGTAAAAAAAGATAAGTTATTGCCACACAAGGTGAAAGAAAGGTACATAATCTTATTTAAAGAATACATAGATGTATTTTCTTGTATTATCAAGATTTAAAAACTTATGATACATCTATTATTCAACATAATATTCCATTGAAACCTAGTTCTAAGCCTTTCAAGAAGAAGCTTAGGAAAATCAATCCTATTTTGTTGCCAACAATAAATAAAGAAGTGAAGAAATTGGTGGGTTCCAACATTATAGTCCCACAAATATATTCAATATGAGAAACTAATTTTGTTCCTGTAAGGAAGAAAAGTGGCGAGATCAAATTATGTGTTGAATTTACGAATTTAAACAGGGCATCACTAAAAGACAACTACCCACTTCCAAACATGGACTATCTTATACATAGGTCATTGGTACAACTATAATTTCTATTATTGATGGATTTTCAGATTGCAACTAGATAACAATTCAGAAGGAAGACTAGAGTAAGACAATGTTCATTAGATTTTATTTTAGAAAGAGCCTCAACTCTGATTGGATTCATTTTATGTCAGAGAAGCATCCAACTATATTCATATTAAAGAAAGGAGTGGGACCTTTCTTAATCAATACCAGAGAAAAATTACAGAAGGTTGAGGAAATGCTAAAATAGATGAAATTCCCCTAGGGATAATGAGGCAATATGACCCCCCACTACATCATATAAAAAACAAAAGTAAAACAAGGATCTGCCCCTTATAAACATGTGCCAAAAATAGAAAAAAGAACTATTTGCAAACAAATATGTCTTGGAACGAGATCCACTGCATGTTACTCAAATTAGTGATACAACAAGCCAAACTTCACAGCCAATTATTATGGATACTCCTTAGCCAAAGGATTAAGAATTCAAAATAGGATTTTAAGAGACACAATAATCATTCTCCATTTTAGAGACAAAGGATGAAGAGAAAAAAAATTCTAAAAAAACTTAAGAGTTGAAGAAGAATAGGTGTCAGTTTGAGCTCAAAGCATAGAAGAAGCTACATCAAGTGAGCCTGCGTTTTATTTGGAATTCTTGCCAGTAGCTTTTATGGTTCAAGATACTTCATCTTCAAGCATGTCACCTTTAATAGTAGCAAAATAGGACAATATCTATTTACAATTCATGGAAATAAAGAATAAGAATTTGAAGATGAAACAAGATGCTTATGTTAATTTGGAAACACAGAGACAAATTCCCTCCTTTGGACAATCTTCCTCATCAAGAAATACCCCTCTTGGCCCTTGGAATAATTTAACTTGGTTAAGGAAAAATATAATTTTATTATGAAAACCCACATGTGCACAAAAGGACAAGTCGAACCTAAGAGGAAATTAGACACCCTTGGATGGCTATAAATACAAGTCAAGTGACCCTCATTTGGAAATCATCATCAAGCATTCTTATTTTCTCTTCTTTGGTTTTGGCTCGCACAAGTCTAAAATTGGTTCACAAAGAATTCGTCCACACAGGTTCTATTGAGAAATGGAAACAAGAAATTCAAGTTTAATTTGTCCTTGAATTAAAATAGAATTCTTTTCTCATAGAAATTTTAAAATAATTAATTAAGTTTAATTAACAAAAAAATCTAGGAAATTCGAATTGGAAGTCTTTTAGAAGACATGTATTTGTTCTCCCTAACTTATACGAGTTGAAGATGAGTTATGAATGAGTTGTAATTAGTTAACTCAGTTTGTTGAGTTAAGTCTAGTCAAATTAGTTCCAATGAGTTTCAGGAACTAATAGTGAGTAAATAGTCAGTTGGGACACTATTGACCTAATTAGTGCTACTCTAGTTAGCTAAAGATTCCACCATCAGAAACTCGTGCATGTTGATTATGAGAAAGACCCAGTTGAGACTAGAGTGCAGGGATAATGTACTATTTGTTTTATATTTTTCTGAGTTGCACTGATAGTGCAT
>APFE031347239.1:0-13191 GCA_000404065.3 Pinus taeda
TGTCACAGTGTCCACTTGGTCCTAATTCTAAGGACTATGAGAGAAATAGTGATGAAGAGCATGATGGTGAAGTTCAAAGAATGGAGTGTCAAGGTGTCCACTTAGTCCTAATTATGAGGACTATGAGAGCAACAGTTTTGAAGAGCATGATGACGAATTTCAAAAGAATGGAGTGTCACGGTGTCCACTTAGTCCTAATTCTGAGGACTATGAGAGCAGTAGTTTTGAAAAGCATGATGGTGAATTTTCAAAAGAATGGAGTGTCACTGTGTCCACTTAGTCCTAATTCTAAGGACTATGAGAGTAGCAGTGACGAAGAGCATGATAACGAATTTCAAAAGAATGGAGTGTCAAAGTGTCCACTTAGTCCTAATTCTAAGGACTATGAGAGCAATAGTGATGAAGAGCGTGATGATGAATTTCAAAAGTATGGAGTGTCATGGTGTCCAATTAGTCCTGATTCTAACGACTATGAGAGTAGCAGTGATGAAGAGCAGGATAATTAATTTCAAAAGATTGTAGTGTCATGGTGTCCACTTAGTCCTAATTCTAAGGACTATGAGAGCAACAGTCATGAAGAGCGTGATGATGAATTTCAAAAGAATGGAGTGTCACAGTGTCCTTTTAGTCCTAATTCTAAGGACTATGAGGGCAGCAGTGATGAAGGACAGGATGATGCACTTATTCCTAATTCTAATGAGTATAAAGGTATCAGTGACAAAGGACAGGATGTAGCATCTTCAATAAGTAAATAGTCACATTTTTTATGTAGTCCTAATTCTATGGACTATGAGAGAAACAGTCATGAAGAGCGTGATGATGAATTTCAAAAGAATGGAGTGTCACAGTGTCCTCTTAGTCCTAATTCTAAGGAATATGACAGTAGCACTGAAGAAGGGGCAGATGAAGAATATCCTCCAAGTCAATATTTGAAAAGCATAGTTGATCATAGTGTGGATAACATTCCTCTTAATGATGATGAAAATCCTTATAAAAATGATGATCCAATGATGGAGATGTTGCCAAGAAATATTGTATCGAGGAGTAGGAGCAAACCTTTTCATATCAATTCAAGTTGTTCTAGTTATACAAGGGGTAGAGCAGAATATCTGACGAGAAGAATTTCTATCAGCACTCTCATTTCAAGTGAATGTTGCCAAAAAGATTGCTTGAAACATATGGATTTTTCAAATTTGCATTAGAGAGCAGGAAGAGATATTTGTCAATGAATAAAAGCATGCAAAATTCATATTTAGTTAGGTGCATGCAATCTACATTGTGAGGTTATGATTATCATATTAGGACTTTATTTATTTGTAGAAAAGCTTTCAAAATGTTTCATTCGATTGAGAATTTTTGTCTCTCAAGAATTCAAGAAAATTTGGAAAAGGATCCCACATTTTATTCAGAAGTATGTCATAAAAGACAGTTTGGGCCATTATCAAATACTGCAATGTCATGGATGAAATATTTCTTTTCAAACCATGGAGAGTGTATGCCAAATAGAGAGACAATACATATTCTAGATAATTTCAAGATGAGAAATCTACAACTTATACAAAGAATATGCAGAATGCGCTGAGGAACATGGCCGGTTTATTACATATCAATATTTTGTGAAGGTATGGAAGAAATAATTCAACAATGTCCGTATTCCTAAGAAGACAAGGATGGGGATTTGTAGTACATGTGCTTCTCTTAAATCAAAAAGGGAAAAATGTGAAGGGTCATAAAGAGGTGAGCATTCATAGCTTTAAATTTTAAAATTATATAGTCATCAACTATGAAAACATATTTTTAGGAAGCGCTCGCATAAAAAGCCTCAGAATGGGTCCAAACCCCAGCCTACCAAATCCCAGCATCCCGCTTCCAAAAATAGCTTTGACATTCTAGGCGATTTCTCAGATGATCAACCCCTTGATACTGATGGTATCCCTGCTCGCCCTTCCTCTTCCACCCACCCCCTCCATCCAGCCCCCCACCCAAGTCTAAATCTCCCATGATCATCCCAACCATCTTAAGCAGGCATCCGAAAGACACAGCGGAGATCCCAAAGGAAATGGAGGTGGATGGGAATACGATCCCCACGCAGGACTCAGAGACCAACCAAGAGGAAATCAGTCAAGTGCAAAAAATGGAGGAAGAGCCAGAAAGCATAGATATACACGGTCTAGATATCATTGAACTGGAGCTAGCTTGCAAAAAAAAGGCATATGAATCCATCTCTGAGACAGATCTAGAAAAGTTGGAAGTGGTCATCTCCAGAGCTTTCCACCAACACCAACTAGGCATACAACCTGGCAGCACTTGGGATGGCAGCTTGCATCCAAAGGAAACCAAAAAAAGAGGGAGGAAGACAGATCTCCAGAGAACAATAGAGATCGGAAAACTCCTGGTGGACTCCGGTAGATATGCGAAGCTGACGAAGTACTACAGCCCTGCCCAAACTAGTTGAACCATGAAGCTTGTATCCTGGAATTTAAGAGGGCTTAATAGCCCAGGAAAATATAGGATGTTAAAAAACATGATCAAGATGGAAAATCTGCAGATGTGTTTCCTCCAAGAAACCAAATGCAATAGTACTACGCTGGGTCGCATACTCTCAAAGGCCTGGCCAGGATGCCGATCTGTTGTTGTGGATGCTACGGGAGCCTCTGGTGGGCTTGCAATAGCTTGGAACACCCAAGCTGTATCGCTCACTGATTTCCACGCCTCCCATCACCTCATTCAAGCCGCCTTTCACATTCTAGGCACCAACATACATGGTAACCTATCCAACGTCTATTTTCTGCAGGACACTGGAAGTAAAAGAGCGCTCCTTGACACCATTGAAGCACTAAGCTCAAATAGGAAACATCCACTTTGGATCGTTGCAGGGGACTTCAACATGATAACCAAAATAGAGGACAAGATAGGAGGCAGAACCATATTGGAACCTGAAGTAGATCGCTTCAAGGACTTCATCCAAAACGCCTCTCCCATAGATATACCATTCTGTAATGGCACTTTCACCTGGAGCAATCGCATAGGTGGCAAGCATCAGATTACCTCTAAACTAGATCGCTTCCTGATCTCGGATAATGCGGTGCATCTCGGAGGTGATCTCACTGCTGCAATCTTGGCCCACTCTGGGTTGGATCACTGGCCGATAGCTTTGCAATGGCAGCGACCAGGGGATCGAACCAAAAGACCTTTCCGTTTTGAGGGATTTTGGCTAACACATCCAGCATTCAAGGACTTCGTCAGAACCATATGGGCCTCCTTCATCCCACCAGAGGGCTCAAAAATGTACCAGCTACAGCAGAAATTGGGATTTCTAAAAAGTCACCTAAAACGCTGGAATCGGGAGACCTTTGGGAATATTTTTGAGGCGCAATAGGAGCTCAATCAGGAGCTGAGGGATCTCCATCAGAAAATAATTAATACTGGGCACGCAGAGGCAACCTTGGACAAAGAACGGCACATACACAATCAGCTTGAAGAAAGAAGAAAGCAAGAGGAAATTTACTGGAGGCAAAAATCAAGGGTCAGATGGCTAAAAGAAGGAGAGCGCAACACCAAGTTCTTCCATAGAACTACAGTGCAGAGAAGGATGCATAATAAGATTCCTTTCATCCAGAACCAAGAAGGGGAAAAAGTTGAGGAGCATGAGGAAATAGAAGAAATTCTCCTCAATCATTTCCAGGAGGGACACCAAGAGCAGGCAGTGGATCGGCAACGGGCGATTGGAAAAATAACCAGCAATATTCCTAAGCTTGTCATAGAGGAACACAACGAGTTACTCATGTGCCCAATTCTTATCCAGGAGGTAGATGAGGCAATGGCGCAACTCAAAGAAGGTAAGGCCCCCGGTCCAGATGGTTTCACGACCACGTTTTTTCATGCTTTCTGGGATTTGATTAAAATGGAGGTTTGGTAAATAGTAGAGGAATCCAGAGCTCTGTGATGGCTTCTCCCCTCCCTCAATTCCACTTTCATTACTCTCATCCCCAAAGAGGAAAACTCCATTACACCTGATAAATTCAGGCCCATTGCTCTCTCTAACGTCATTTATAAAGTCATATCCAAAGTTATTGCTAACAGGTTAAAACCTCTTCTACCCATGCTCATCTCTCCGGAGCAATCGGGTTATGTCGAAGGCAGATAGATAATGGATGGAATTATCCTCACGCATGAAATCATTCATTCGCTCAAGCAATCCAAGCAAGCTGGTATGTTACTCAAACTTGATCTCTCCAAATATTTCGACAAGCTCAGCTGGTCTTATATTCAACATATGTTGAAAGCTTTTGGCTTTTGCTCCACTTGGGTTCGTTGGATCATGAGCCTTATCACCTCCACTCATTTCTCCATCCTTGTCAATGGTTTTCCCTCCCGCCCTTTTAAACCCTCCAAAGGCATAAGACAAGGGGACCCCCTCTCCCCTTTCCTATTTGTGATAATGGCTGAAGGACTTGGCAGACACATCAAGCAGGCCCTCCATTCTAATCACCTCAAAGGAATCTCTATCCACAATTCCCCGGCCTCCTCTCATCAGCAATTTGTTCCATGCTCTATGGTTATCCCTCGGTTCAGGAAGCCTCTTGTTTGAAATCCCTGCTCAGCGACTTCTCTGAAGCCTCTGGCACCCAGGTCAATTGCTCCAAATCACAAATCTTCTTCTTCCACACCCCTCCGTCGGTTAAATCTGTCGTTTCCCGTATCCTAGGCTTCCACACCGCCTCTCTCCCATCCACGTACCTTGGAGCTCCCCTCACTGCCTCGGCCTTAAAGCAGCTTACTTGGCGCACTCTTCTTGAGAAGCTCGATTCAAAACTCAATCTATGGACTCACCGCTCCCTCAATCTAGCTAGTCGGGTTGTGCTTATTAAGTCCATCCTCCAAGCCATGCCTCTCTATCTTTTTTCTATCCTTGCTGCACCAAAGTGGGTATTAAAAAGGTTGAGAAACCTGCAGCATGACTTTTTGTGGGGAAGCTCAGCCACTGATCGCAAATGGGCACTTGTGAAATGGGATACTATCTGCAGGCCCAAAATCAAAGGCGGCATAGGACTTAGAGATCCAGAGTACAGCAACACCATCATGAACGCCAAAATATGGTGGCAATGGGTGACTAATCCAGATAAGCTATGGGCTAAAATATGGACAGCCAAATATACCAACAACATGCCCCAAGCAGAGCTCATAAGATTCACGCCCACAAACAAAGGGTCACTTATTTGGAATGCCGCCAAGCAACATCATCAGCTCATTCAGAAGCACAGCTTTTGGGAAATTAGGAATGGTCACAGTGCTAGATTTTGGACTGACGCTTGGAACCAATTGCCCAAACTCTCGAGTGATATTCCTTCAATGATCATTCCGAATAGACAGGAGCAGCAGCAGGCAACCGTCCATCGATTCTGGGAACAGGAAACGGAAAATGGATTCAGGAAATGGCAACCAAGTAATCAAATAACCAGTATCACAAGCACTCGGGAAGTAGCAGCACTTGAGAATGAGTTAAAGAAGAGAAGCCTCCGGTATGAGAACAGTGATGACATACTCAGATGGGGCTATCTACCTACAGGATCTTATTCCACTTCCGAAGCCTATAATCTTATAGGCGACTTCCCCACCAGGCCGGATCCTCTCTGGGGGAGAATTTGGGGCTTCAAAGCTTGGCCCAAAATCTCCCACTTCCTCTAGATGGTTGGGCACAAAAAGATTCTCACCTGGGATAAGCTGAGGAGACGCAATTTCCAAGGTCCTTTGATATGCCACAACTGCTTTCAAAATGAGGAAACCTTGCAGCATCTTCTGGATACATGCTCAATCGCCAATCAGCTATGGGAGAAGGTTGGCTTCAGATGTCAAAAAATATGCAAAGGAACTGGCGACATCATTGATACCATCCGACAGTGGCCGAAAAGCCCCTATGATTGTGAGATTCTCAACTACCTGTGGAACATTATCCCGGGCACAGTATTATGGAACATTTGGAAGGAAAGGAATAGGCGCATATTCAAAAACCAGAGCTCGCCTATTGAGGAAATCTGGAGTAGACTGCATGGCAATCTCAGAGAAACTATGCTTCTTCGATCATGGACAAAAGAGGACCTCCCTACCACAGACAATGAGAAAAACATCCTCGACAATTGGAAGCTGCAGCTACCACAAGAGTATGCCATGCATCAGACAACAAATTGCAATATCAAGGAAGTCAGAAGCTGGATTGCCCCACCCATCAACTCATACAAACTCAACTTTGATGGAGCCTCTAAAGGCAACCCTGGGCCAGCAGGATTTGGAGGTATTATTCGAAATCACAACGGAACCCCCTGCAGATCTACTTCGGCAATATCGAATGGGACACCAATAACTCCGCGGAGTTGGAGGGACTCTGGCAAGGGCTCCTAGTAGCTAGGTGACTCAATCTTCAACCGTTGATAGTGGAGGGCGATTCCCAGATCCTCATCAACATGGCCATGCGCATTCAGAATGGCTCTCAAGCCAGAAAAGTTGCTGACAGTTGGAGACTAGAAGCAAGGCTAAACAACATTGCTCATGAGTTGCGCAATCACAGAGCCCTCTCCTTTCACCACACAAGAAGAGAAGGTAATAAGATTGCTGATCTCCTAGCCAATATCGGGGTAGAAAGTAACCAAACCTTCCTATCAGGAAACTTGGACATCATCCCAAGCAATCAACAGACTCAGGACTGTGAGAGTCTCCTCCAAAGCGACGCTGAATCCCCGGATGCGGGTGTTGGCACGTCAGATAGGGTAGAGCCACATGCCTAGCATGTGCCGCCCCGTGCTAACAATACAGTTTAAGGGGATATCGCCGCCAAAGGATATTGTTTAGTTGCCCGAGCTCTGGGCATTCAATGCCGAGCAGGGTGAAACGATGGGGATGCAGGACGCAGTTAATGCTTGCTCTCATCGAGGGAAGGATGCAAGTTTTCAAGGGGAAGGTGAATCGATGCAAGCTCATTGGTATGGTGAAGCTGGGGCGGTGCAGGCGCAGAGGAATTCTGGATGGGTGGATGTTTTACCACCTCAATTCGCAGTCTTGGCATTCCGTCGCTGCAACTCAAGTAATTGCCTCCGGTGGGAGCAGCAATTTAAGGGCAATCGAAGTAAATTGGATGCGAGAAGGGAAATTTCTCCCTCAGGCAAAGTTTTCTCGGTGGTTATTATGCCTGTGTGTGGTTTGTGGCAAGGTCCGCACTGTGTTTGTTATTACAATTCACTTCAGGTACACGAGGGAGGCAACAGGGAGTCCATGGCAAAGCTGCGAGAACGGCAACCGAGCAGAAGGGGACCTGGGCGAGGTTCATCCTCTCGCCCCCCTACAGCAGATGAGCACCATCACTACTGCTGCTGCTGCTGCTACAGGAGGGAAAAAGCCACACCAATTCAAGCCGGGCAGTTCATGGAGGTTGGCAGCTCAAGTGAAGGAGAGCCAATGCTTCTAGCATTCGGCTCAGTCGTGTTCACCCTGGGCAGCTCAAAGGATAAGGCAGGTATCAATGCTCATATTTCAGTTCTTTTCACTAAAATTCCTGAGGGCAATGATGGTGGAAAGCTACTAGGTTCGGCGGAGCCACCTCCAGAGGGCATTGGTGAGGAGAGTCCTGTGTTGCAGCCACCAATTGAGGCGGGCACCTCTGGGAAAGAGATCCTGCAAGCCCCTTCTCATCCCCCGGAGCCGGAACCTCAAGCCACCACAAAGGATCCATGGGCCATTTGGGAAGGAGTCCCTGAGGGCCAAGGTTGGAGATATATCGTGGAAGAAGAGCCCGAAGACTGATCCTCAGATGCACGCACCAGCACATGCCTTTCTCTCTCGGCTCTGGTCTAAGCTAAAGGTCTCTGCGGGTATTTGGGTTTTACTTGTCACTGTTTTTGTTTATTTTTAGTTTTTAATACTGTCTTATTTATGTCGGTCTCGCGTTTGGACAAGGTCCACTGTAAGTTCTTTGATGGACAAGGTTCACAGTCAATTTTTGATGGAAGCCCCTGCGTGGGCCGTCCCGTTCATGTTTAGCTCAGCGCTATTCTATGCTCTGGTGTAGTCATGTCTTTTTGGTCTTTTGCCTCAACAAGTTTTGGAGGAATGTTGGAATGTCCTGTAGGTGCTACCCCTGCGAGGGAGCTTTTTGCATCAAGTTAAGCTATCCAAGGTGCCACTGTTGGCCCTGGACAACCTGTCTCACTGTATGTAAAGTTTTCCTGTAAATATAATACAATAGACTAGCTAGCTTTTACCGAGAAAAAAAAAACTATGAAAACATATTTCTTAATGACTTTCTTTTATGTTGTGTAGATTTAATTGTCAGAGAACTTAAGGAGCATCATGAACAACAAACAAACGAAAGGAATAAGTAGTACAAGCATTGAAATAAGTGTTATGATAATCCAAATAAATATTTGGGTTTGATAATTGATGGTATGGACCAGAAGAAAACACTTTTACCACATTTTGTTTGCACACCCAAAACTTTACAGGAGGAAAATTTTATTTAGTTTCACTTGGTCGATTGTATGGTCTTCAATGGGAAAATGTTTCCAAGGGTGTACTTCACAACTCCAAATATTCATAATGATGCAAATCTGACCATAACCATAATTCAGGATGTGATTTCTCATTGGTCTGGTAATCTTCTTGAATTTTTGTACCTACAATTGGACAACTCTTGCCGTGAAAACAAAAATCAAGTTGTTTTTGGATATCTAAACATGCTTGTTGAATTGAGAATTTTTCAAAAGGTAAAGGTTGGCTTCCTTCTTTTTGGGCACACTCATGACCATATTGATTAGATGTTCAGTCATTTTTCAATCACATTGAAGAGGAAGAAAGTTGGGAGCTTGCCATCACTAATTGATTGTATTAAGAAATCATACATGCCAGAGCCTACTTTTAATGTGTTGGAAGAAACTATTGACATGCGAAGGTTTATTCTAGGATCATATGGTGAGGGGAAATACATTGAACAACTTAATGACATTAGCTTCCAACATCAATTTCGTATCAAAAAAATTGATGGGAAAACACTAATATGGGGCAAGAAGTATTCAACTACTGTAGAATGGGCGTCGTCATCAAGTTTGCAATTTTTGAAGTTCATTCTAGATCATCCAATATTTGCATCAAAAATATTGTTATTACAATTAGTTGGTGAAGTTCATAATTCACGCAGACAAAATAGAGATATAAATTATTCGAATTGCTTGGAAGAAATTAAAAAATGTATTAGATATACATATGAGTACTTTGACATTGCTGATTCAGTTTGGTGGGAGTCATTTTTCAATAATTAAAGTGATATCATTTCAACAACAACAAATGAGGATATACCTTTGAAAAATCCATTTATTTGGACACAAAATGTGTCGAATGAACATGAGGAAATAAATGTTGTTGAACAACAACAATCTCAAGGTATTATTAATTCTTCACAGGCAGAGGAAATAGAGATGTATATTGGTTCCAAAAGATCTCGTGCATGACGTGAAGCCATGGAAGACCTTTACAGGGGTTGTACAAGATATTAAGGAGGGTTGCATGATCGCAATGCTAGCAAATGAAGATCCCAATGGCTATCTATTCTGGGTTACTAAAGTTATAAAGGTATTTACAGAAAATGAGGATGTTACAAGTATTGAAGTACATTCGTATGCCACAAATACACACCCATTCAATGGTGTGTATAAGCCAGAGATGGTAGTTGACAAAAAAATGGCAGAAAGAGAAAAAGAAAGGGTACAAATATAAATCACCACCACACAGACATATTAAAATTGGAGGATGTTGACATACTTGTTTATGACTTCAATTTAACAAAAGGACGAACTCTTCACTTCAAGACGATAGAGATTATCTGATCTGAATTTGAAACTACTTGAAAAAGGTTTGCAAGGTATTCAATTCAGTATTAAACATGTTTAAAACATTCCCATGTCTTGCAGTAAAGAAACAAATGAAGTTTTCAGTTGTTCATAATCCATTCAAGCATAGCAGAAATATTTCCTTTGACTGTTTAACACATCAAAATGAATTTGTTCTACAAAATAAATCAACCACAGATGTAAAAGAAGTTGATGAAGCAGTTCACCCCTCCTAGGCTACGTTTGCTGGGTCCAAGGCCCCCAAATGGGTCAGTCCTCGTTTTGTTTAAATGCTCAAAATGGAATTACAGCTGAATAGAAGTCTCTACAGGTGAAATAGACTGTAAAATCAGATTCATAACACATGAATCCTTCAGGATTGACTGCTGGTTCACCTCCAATGGATACCTGCAACCTGAAACAGTTCTCTCAATACTGGGCCCTAGTGGTTCCTAGAACTTTCACGGCTCCAAAAACTGTGCAAATGACCTCTGATGGAAAAACGACCTATGCCAATGGCTTCAACACGTCCAAAATACCCAAAATCAAAAACAAATTCATCCAAAACGGACTTTCCTAGCCAAAGTTATGGTCGTTTAATGAAAACTGCCAGTTTCCCCTAAAATGACTCCAGCTAACTTTAGTGGAGCTCCGCCAAATCTGGCCGCCTGCCAAATTTGGAGCCACCGCCAAAATCTCCGCCAACTGAACTGTAGTTAACTGATGGTAAATGCGGCATGTGACCACGTGGACGGGTATCCTCAGATTTCGTGCCCGGCGGTTAGCTGCTAGCCCCCGGTTCGTGGGACGTGGTCATATGGTGGGGGAGGGCTGGCCCTTAGGGGCTGGCCCCCAAATTTCCCGCCCTGCGAATGTTTAAACGTTATAACGATAATCCTTCGCTCCTTTGACATGTCCGCTCCCCATGGCGTAATGGTAAGTCGTATGAATATTTCAAAGAAGGTCATGCATTTGAATCTCAACCCTTCCACTAATTTTAAACAAAAGCGCCCATACTTGCCTTTGTTAACTTGGGGCCACGTGGCGGCCTCGAGGCTTGCCACGTGGCAGCCTCTGATTCGCTGTTTAGAAGGAATATTCCCAGGAATATTCTAAAGAATATTCTACGAAATATTCTAAAGAATATTCTACAGAATATTCTTTTTTTAATTTTTTTTTAAAATTCAAAAATTAAGGGTCATTGGGCGATTTTGTTTTCGCCATAACTTTCACATACGGTGACCATTTTTCGAACCATTTACAGCGCCGGAATTGGGAGGACGAGATCTATCCGGTCGTTCAGGTTCGAACCAATTCTCAGCACTTTCATTTTTGAGCATTTTTCGACACTTGGGACATGAGCCCCTGATCATTATCAAAAGGCTGTTACCAAAAGGAACAATGTTGAGATGGGAGTCTACTGAAACCAGTCGTAGAACTAGAAGAATTTTGAAACCTAAAATGATGGGCATGCATGTGGACTCAGATGGGGCACTAGTTGATGAAAGAGAAGAATATCAAACATCTTCGTCAACATCCAGTCACTCATCTGAAGATGTGAATTCTAATGGTGTGCAAAAAAATATGAGTGATTTTGAATAATTGTTTAAGACACTTTATATAACTGATGTATGCATCGTATCTTGAAATAAAATTAATGATTTCCATATGGTGTTAAATGAGAAGTATGAGGCATATTTATGTTGTTGGATTATATGTCTTAACTATGATAATTTTTGTAGTTTAAAATATCTACAATGCAATATTAAATTAGAGATATAATGTATGTTTTATTCAATATACAAATAATGACTTTTGAATTCATTTAGTGATGTAATTTATTCATAATGTCATGGTTTTTTAATTTTATAGTTGAAAAAAATTCAATTTCTTTTGTATCTAGCATGTTATGGTTAAGAACATGTTGAATTTATACTTAGGAAAGAAAAATGATTTTCTACCAAAAACATTAATGTGTTTTTTTCCTCATAAACAACTTTGTTTGGCACATAAAAATTTGGTTTTACTAGCATTTTTTAAAAAGTTTGAAAATTGACCCTAAAAAAAAATCATCGTTCCAGTATCATAACTTTTTCGTTTTGAATCTGTATTTTGCATGAAAATTTCGTAGTCACTTCCATTTTTAAAACATGTTCAAAATTGACCCTAAAAAATAAAATCATCGTTCCAGTATACACGCTTTTCATTTTTAGCACTGTTTTTTATGTTTTTTGGGGTTTTTTTGGCCAGAGTTCCCATTTTGAGTTTATAGTTCCCATTTCAAATTTTACATTGTTCTATCTAGATATCAACAGCACAGATCAAGAAAACACAAGTAGAAGTTGACACACCTCTGGTTGTGTTCTACCCAAATCGTCGAAAGAAACATCCTTTGAGGGAATGCGAATTGAACAGGATCACCCTGTGTAATATTTACAAGATGGAGCACTTGACAGGGCAATGTTGAGAGCTTCCTAGACGAAACGTTGTTCTCAGAGAATCAAGTGAGGAGGTTTAGTCCTCTTATTTCATTGCACCAAGGAGGCCATGGAAACCAGGACCTCTAGGTATGTCTCAAGACTTTTCCTCTTTTAATTCATGGAACAATGCATATAATTCTCAGCAACCCCTCCTTCAGCATGGTTTCCTTCACCCTGGAACCAATGATCTCCATATGCTCCTATTCAATATCCTCAATCTTAATCATATCCTTGGAACTGGAATTAGAGAGGAAATGTTGAAAATTTAGCTCTGCCTGGACTACACATGCAACAATAGCTACAACTACCTCATTTCCAAGCTCTTGCTCCTCCACCACATATGCAACCCAACTACCTATGCAACCTAACCCAAACCCAAATAATAAAGTAGCTCAGGGCATCGAGGCTTCGACAACCTTCTAGACCTACCTTATTATCCCCGTGGGACTTAATGAAATAAAATTGCGATCAGGAAAGGTAATTAATGCAATTCACTCCCGTATCATTATAGAGGAGGACTGTGAACCATCCAAAGGAGATGCTAGAGGTTTTGAGGTGACTACTCTGCCTACAACAACTAATATAGAGGAAGTCGTTACATCTGTAACAGCCGACCCATGAAGAACTGTTACTGTTGTAACTGATCCGGATTTAAACAGGAACACAATAGATTACAGAGATAACCATAAATACATAGATACGATAACCATAAATAAAGAGATGCAGCGGAAATAACACTTCATTTCATTAATGGAAAATACCGAAATATGCTTACAACCAGAATTGGAAATAAACTAGCTAGGAATATGGTAGCTTATCTCTGAGAAGAGATGTGCGGC
>APFE031347251.1:0-17443 GCA_000404065.3 Pinus taeda
GCATACAAAAGCGGGAAAGAGCCATAAAGCATCGGGAAGCTTTTTCCTAAGCACAAAAGCATCTAAAAAGTGGAAAAGGCCATTTTTATATGAGGAAACATTATTCATCCAAAAGACTTTTCCCAAATTGAACTAATGAGGAATTTGGGAAATCTTCATAGCCTTCACTTTCCTATATATTGGAGGCTTGGCCATTGAAAAATGATGGGAATTCTTGTATTGTCATGCTGCTGAAATCTATCTTGAGAGGGAGAGTTTTGGAGCTATGAGTTTGGGGAGGTGTTGTTGCAACTACATCTGATTGTTGTAACTTTCCTCCAACCCCTTTATTCATATAGATCAGTTGTTCTTCCTTCCATATGTTTCTATTCATTCTTTACTTATTCTATTTAACTAATGGATGTATGGAATTTTGGTTTGTATTTATTTATTCAATAATATTTATATGTTTATGATAGTTTCGATTATCAAAATATTATGCTATGAAGGTTGTTTTATTCTCTCTCTCTTATGTGTAGGACCAATATTTGGAGCTAGCTAGGAGCGCTTCCTAGCTATACCAAAAACTCCAAGAAGACTTGCATGCGAGGACTCACAAGACTTCATTCTCTTTTTGTTAATCTATACTCTACATCTTGATCTACTAAGAATCCTAAGCCTTAGAACAACCTTTCTCTTAATTGGTTTCTCCTAGGTTTCCGGGATAAACTGAGAGGGTTTTATTTTCATCTAACCGTGCATTAAATCCTACAGCAAAATGATATTTAGAAACTTTAATATATTCCACTATGTAAATGAACTTAGTAAAATGAACCCATAGAAGGGGTCATAAATGGAAATAAAAGTAAAACTCTAAACAAGAAGCCAAAAGTGGATTTGTCCATGGATGCAAAATTAGGAGTAGAATTGAATGTTAAACTAGCCATTAAAACAAGATGCAAACAATGATACAAGAAGGGTTTTAAAGTAAAATAAAAAATGGTGCAACACTAGACACAAAGAAGGGAACAAAATAGGGCATATGAAAGGATATCGAATTGGGCACAAACAAGGATGAAAAAATGGACACCAAAATGAGTATTCAAAGAATGGTGTAAAATTAGGATGAAAAAAGGATGTAAGAAAAGACACAAAACAAGATTCAAAATGGGACTAAAAAAGGGTGAAACCAAGGATGTCAAAAATGATGCATAACTAGATGAAAATTCAAACTAAAATCTAGGTGCAAAATGAGATGCAAATGTGGACACAAAATGTGGCAGAAAAAAGGATGCAAATTTGGAAGCCAAAAAGGATGAAAAATTAGATACCAAAAAGGATGCAAAATTGGACACAAAAGAAGAAACAATGGTGCAAAAATGGGCATAAAAATGGCACAAATTTGGATGCAACTTGAGATGCAACATTAGATGTAAAATGAGGTGCAACAAATCATTCAAAACTTGGTGCAAAAACAAATGCAAAATTAGACAAAAAAATGGCTCAAAATTGAACGTAACAATAGACACAAAATGGGATGTAAAGGTGGATGCAACATATGGTTCAACATAGGATGCAAATTTAGATGCTCAAAAGGATGCAAAATTGGATGCAAGAAATGGTGTTAAAAATGATGCTAAATTGGATGAAACAAATGATGCAAAATTAAATGCAAAATATGGTGCAAAATAGGATGCAAGAAAGGGAGATAAATAAAATGCAAAAAGTGGTGCAAAAATGCATGCAAAATTTGACACTAAATCAGATTCAACATATGGTACAAAATTGGATGGAAAAAATGGTGTAAAAAAAGGGAGAAAAACTGGCACAAAAATAGATGTAAAAATAAGTACAAAATTAGAAGCAAAAAATGGCATAAGACCAGATGCAAAAATTGGCACAAACTGGATGTAAAAAAAAGCACTAAATCAGATGCCAAAGATGGTGTAAGAATCGATGCTAATTATGACACAAAACTAGAAGCAAAGAATGGCACAAAAGAGGAAGCAAAAAATGATGCAAAAATAGATGCAAAAAATGGCACAAAACTAGAAGCAAAACCTATTGTAAAACCAAATGAAAATCTTGGTGCAAAATATGATGGAAAATTTGGCGTAAAAATTATGCAAAATTTGGTGCAAAAAAAGACGCTTTAAAAATTGTACAATAGAGCCAGATTTAGCGCCAGGCTACTCATCCCAATTGAGAAAAAAATGCACTAAAATCTGGTGCTAAATCTGGCACAAATTGCCTGTTTTGTTGTAGTGACTAGTGTCAACTATGTAGATGCGACAAACCTAGAAAAAGTCCAATAACTAGGGTTTTACCTTATGGTTAGAATTTTTTTTGTTTTTTGTGATCTTTTGGGTTGTGTTTGCCTAACGAAAGTCAACATTAGCTTTGAATCAGTTTGTTTGTTTCCCTTATTGAGAAATCACTTGTCTTTACATTTTAGGATTTTTGGTGTTTGGTTGATTTGCTGGTCTGTTAAGAGGAGTCTGTGGCTACCAAAATTGCTTTTGATTCTTTCTGTTGAATTAATCAGGACATTTACTATTTATTTTGTAAAGAATTATTTCATTGTTTGAAAAGTTAGTGTTCTCATTAATGGATAGCTCTAATTTGTTTATTGTGCTTGTTTTGAAGATAGTTTTTTTATTCACTTGGATTTATTTGGATTTGAAAATCAGTGTATCAAAGAATTTGTGATATTTTTCTCTTGTTAATAAATTCTTGCCTTATAGTGTTTTTTTTATTTTTTTAACGAGTTCTTTTGGAATCATTTAGGTTTGAATTGAAAGAGATTTGTAGAAGATTAAATTTTGCATTCTTGGAAATCGAGTGAAATCTTCTCCCTTTCATAAATAACATTCATCGAAGTGAAAATGATATATTTCATGTTACCTACATTGAAATTGATTTATTATAGTAGGTGGTTATCATACATATTTGACTACTTTCATCACAATAAAAAACTTAAAATTAATTAAAATTTACCAAGGCATTAGTTAATCACATCATATTTAGTGGATCTAGGTTAGAAGACGTGTTCCGATGTCTATAAACATAAGATTTGTCGTTAATTATTTTCATTGCATTATGTGGGTGGTCTGTATTCCACTTACGATGAGTATATAAAAATGATTTCCATCATACAAGACGCATTAGAAAACACTAGCACAGACTGAGGTTCCACGTACTTTCATGTATATGGGAAGAGCCCCTCTAGGTTGCAAACCATCCATAAGTAACAACGTCAACCCTTGTTGTTTGTGATACACTGAATGAAACTTCTGGGGATATTTCCTACACGTACTTAATGGTATATTTCATTTCACAACAGCCTGATAACCTTTCATACCTGCTATCCTTTTTATTTCTTTTGTTTATTTTAATTGGTAAAATTGTAAAAATTTTCATTGTATATCGATAATATTTATTCATTAAAACTTCATTGTGGTGGATCAACCTCGACGTTCTCATAGGATACAAGGTTTACCCACTAAGATTACAACTATATAATCAAGTGTTATGAGACCTATAGTTATAGAACCTGAAGTAGAAACACCTAAGACATATTCACCTAGTGTTACAAGATCTGAAGTAACTAGATATGAGCTAACTGAAGTGTAAACAATAGAATGAGAAGTAGTTCAATATAAACTTGAAATAACCAAAATTCTTAAACTAGAAGTAATTGAAGGTGAACCTAAACTACCCGAACCAGAGATGAGTGAATTTGAAATTGAAATAACAAGGTATGAAATTTTAGAATTTGAATTTGTACCTGAAGAGTGTTTCATTTAACCAATTACTCTAGAAACTCATGTTTCATATTCACCTAGTCTAGTGTCTACTCGTATACTGGTCACATTGCAAAAAATTGTAACTTTAGCTCTCGAAAGATAAAAATTTTGACCTAGTCGTTTAAGTATTGAAGACTTTTCTCAAGCACGTGCTACAACTGATCATACTCTTCTTTCAAAAGACCTTGTAGCAGTTGAAATCCCGCCTTATTTTCGACCACATAATTAGTATACAACTCCTCTATCTTATTTACCTAGGGGAACTCTAGGTTTACACACTGGTTTACCTTTCCTAGAAAGGTGAACCTTGACGAAATCCTTAATTGTAGGTAAAACTTCATCCACTCTTGAAAGTGGACCCAATCAAGTAAATATCACTTCCATTTTTACTAGACCTATAGAATCATTTATATATGGTCGACCCTTTGTACTTGTTTGGTATCAATCACTCAGCGGGACATTTTCAGGAGCTTCATTATATCTTCCTTCTTCTCATATTTCCCATTGGTCTTCTGGAATCCCATTTGGTTTACCATCAGTTATTTTAGAATATACCTCCCAAACCATGACGTTTTCACAAGATTCCAGGTCTGACATGCCATCAACATTTCACTTGTAAGTTAATACATTATCTGGTAGTGGAGGTATCCCTCACAAACCCAGTTAGATCTTATTTTATGGTTGGGGGGACATCGTCCTATGGACAATATTTTCCACCGAGAGGGAAACCTCTTTGAGGACCCTATCGTTCATATATAGCACCATTCGTTGGTGGAACCTGTGCAACGCCTATTCAAATACCTTAGGAAGGCCCAATTCAACCTATTGTAACAAAACCCTTGATTGGTGCTCCATTCCTAGGAATGGGAGGTACTATTTGGAACCTGGCTTTCAGTACTTCTGGTCAAACTACTCTGGCTACTCCTCAAGTGTCCACTTATCAGCCTGTCAAAATGTTTGGTCAAGCTGCACCTCAGACCCATATTCAACAACTTGTTCTGAGTACTCTACAAGTGCCTATTTAACAACCTGTTCCAACTGCAGCTCAAACATCTATACAATATACAAAAAAAATGACTAGCCAACATTAGGTATCGGTCCTATAACGAGTGCATACATTACCTCAAGTAACTTTGTATCAACCTAGTCCAACTATACCTAAAATGCCTTTAGCTCAAACTGTCCAACCTATTCCACAGATTCCATGTCATCAAATTATCCTAGGTGTGCCCCAAGTACCATATCAAAATAAATATTATCGATGTCAACCTACTTGAGACCAACCTTTCTAGGGTTTGCCTATTCAAGGTCAACCTATTTCAGGTCAATCTTAAATACCTTTTTAGGGCTAGCCATTTCTATGTTAACCTTTCCAAGGCCAAATGTTTCAAGGCCAACCCTTTCAAAGTTAGCCTCTTCAAGGCCAACCTTTTCGGGGATAGCCTTTTAAAGGATATGCTTTTATAGTTCAACCTGGTACAATTTTCCTTGGCTACTCTAATACAATATAAATTGGACCTTATCCTCAAGGTTATCAATATTCTCAAAAACATTTTAACTGGCAGTTACCTCTTATTACAACTCTTCATTTACCAAATTTATCCCGACTCACTAATGACCCAAGTTATCATCATCCTTTTCGGGTGGAAAGTGTAGTTAAGTTACCAGGAAATATTCCTAAGCTTGATGGCAATCCTGGTGCAGACTCATCAAATTAAGTCATGACTTATGATTTGCGGTGTTCTTCGAACTCCTTTAATAATGATTTTATTTGTTTACATCTTTTCCAAAGAACTCTAACAGGTTCTATAGAAAAATGGTATGTTTGAGCTACCACGTGCATATTTTCATAACTTCATTGCCTTAGCAATAACCTTTTTAACACATTTTCAGTTATTGATTCTGTATGAGACTAGTGCTAAGCTTTTAACCTCTTTAAAGCAATCAAACTCTACTCACATCTCTGATCATATAAATGAGTGGAGGTGTCAACGTTGATTAGTAAAAGCTTATATCCCATATCAAATGTTAGCTCAGTCATTTATCAAATATTTACTTCCTACTATTACAAAAGATGTTGTTAAAGGAGGAGTTGTTACTGAAGTACAAGTTATTTCTCGCGCCCCGTTTAGATCTAGTTTCTTTAGATTCTAGCATGTTGTGCGAAAAAATGGAATTCTCCTTGCCCATCGAAAAGAGATCCATTAACCTCTATAGGATCACATATCACTAATGGTGTGATTTGTTATGTTAGTTAGAAGTCAACAAGTAAACCATCTGGTCACTCTAATCTGAAGCCTACTACTACTACTGCTAGTCATAATTCACCCTCTCCTGCTACTACTTATGTTACTTTCGAGATTAACATAGTCCAATCCACAAAGGCTAGTAAGTCTCAACAACTGGGAAGTAAGAAAAAAGGAAAAGGTAAATGAAAACAAGATACCCAACAACACGATAAACAAAGAACTCAACCTCCTGAGGAAAAGTGTAAACCATGGTATCATTGTCTTATGATCTATGATGAGGAACATTATAACAAGGAATGTCCACATCATGCAAGGGTAAATCATTTTCTAAACACTACACCTAATGTACTAGCTTTTTCTACATATCCTTTTCCCTCTCAGAAAACTAAAATGGTTGCCAAACATTCATCTTCTTCTTCCCAAAACTTTGTTGATATCATGATGATGTTTGCTTAGTTTTCTCAATTTATGGTAGCAACAAGGTCTAAAGACTATCGTTTTAAAAATCCTTCTAATGGAAGTGCTACTAATCAACCTTCCACATCAATCCAACCTACTTTTGATCCTCTACATATTGAGCGATAGGTTACTGGAACAATAATTTGTCCTCCCCCTAAAAGAATTATTTGAAATTGATTTTCTAATCGACATGATTGTGTGGCTCAAAATTATAATATTGTTGAAGACTTGGCTCAAGCTCCTCCAACGATGTTGGCTCTTGAAGTAATCCAAATGTGGCCAGCACAATGAAAATTATCGTTATCAACTATTGGTGGAATTGATCCATAAGATTCCAACATGATAGTCTTTGACCTTTAGAATCATGTTGATCTAGGTGGATATTAGTAGCCACCCTCCTATTCCACTTGGGCCCCCACCGTTGTTTCTTTTCAGTTTCCTTAATTGTATCACAACTCACTATTTTAGGCAACTTTTGGGGTCCTATACTTTCGGAACCATTTGAAGGACTAATAGATGTTTTTAGGGAAAACAGAGAAACCCAAAATGGGAAAAAGTGCCTCACCAAATTTTTTTTTGGCCTCTCTTTGAGATCTTCAAAACAATGTATTATGATACCCAAATAAAGATCATATGGGAAAGTTATGACCCCAGGAAGTTTATGTTTCAACTTACCCCAATGGGGCCCACAAGCTTTTGGCGCTTCATCTCCTAGGGTTAGGTTTTTGGATGTTTAGGATTTCTCATTGTTTCTCAATGATAAAAATTCTGCCAAGCCTCATTGTAAAACATTTTAGAGGCATGTAGCCATTGTTGGGTTGTGTTATATTCTTTCCATGAGTAGCCCATGTAGTTAACCATATACATATGTATTGTAAACATTGAAAGGGACATAATGAAAAATCAAGCTGGTAGTCTTGGTTTTGGGATCCATGGGAAAATCTCTGTGTATATGTGTTTTATGTGTTATGATCTCACATTGTTTATTTTCTTTGTTTTAGAATTCGTATGCAGGTAATTTCTATACATGGTTAAAACCGCTGCCACATCTCTTCATAGAGCTAAGCTGCCATCATCCCAGCTAGTTTATTTCCATTATATGTGTAAGAATATCTTGGTTCTTTGATATTAATGAAATGAAGTTTTATTTATTTTTCATCTCAATCTTTGTGTTTATATATGTATATTGTTGCGTTCTCATATAAGTGTGAATGAGTGGTATCATAGTGGTCTGATCTTTCTCTTTTTTTCTTTTCATGTCCCAAACGAGTTCAGGTATAAGGAGTTAGGGCTTGAATTGGTTGAACCTTTGAAAGACCATCATCGAAAACATTGATGGCCTCCCATGGTGGAAGGAAAGAAATACGAGGGAGCAGGAGATTCTTTCAAAATATTGCTCGAATAAGCCCTTGAGTGATAGAGGAACAAGATGATTCATAAATTTTCATAGATCCTTTGGAGAAAACTCACAGGAAATGCATCTTCATCCAAAAACCACTGTGGAGGCACCACTCCCTTTAAGATATAAGTCAATTTTGACATTCCCATATTTGAAGTCTAGATAGTTGCAGACACTATAAATAGATGGTTAAATCGGTTGGAAGGATATTTTTCGGTTCATGGCTTTTCCAGTCGGGAAAATTTTACTTTTGCACTCCTCAAAGTCACCCCCAATGTCAAGGACTAGTGGGAAACCTATTGTGAAAAGAAGGATGAGAGGGAATCCTCGCTATTTTTAGCCACACCCACTTGGAATTATTTTTGAGATGCCGTCAAGGTACAATATTACCCTACCAGGAACTATGGATATAAAAACATAAAGTGGACCACACTACGGCAGGGAAGGGACCAAGACATGCCAAAGTTCAAAAATATTTTTCATACCCTTCGCACGAAGTTGGGTATGGAATTTGGTACTCAAGTATCACAATTGTCTACAAAAGTACATCCATGAAAACCCATCGAAGCTGCAGGAAAAGAAGAACACCATGAAGACAAAGAAGGACACAGAGAAATGGTGTGATCTCCATAAGAGCCCCACTCATAACAAAAGTGAGTGTCGATCCAAGCAAGAATTGGTGGCCAATCTAAAAACTTTTGAATCAGATGCATGTCCTAAGTTTGGGTAAGAACCCGACAATGGGGAATGACAAAGGGAATAATATTATTGATGTGGAGTCAAGCACCATTGTTACCACCACCAAGCTCCAGAAGATTGAGCCTGAAGATATACAAGAGAGGGAGAAGCTCTTCCGCTCACAGATGTGGGTGAAGGGTTCTCCTATCATTCATTTTAGACATTGGAAACCAAAAGAATCTCTTTTCAGTAGAGGTCATTAAGCAGTTAGTATTAACAACCACACCACACCCAAAATCATACACCATCGGGTGGCTTCACCAAGGATGAGATCTCTACATTAGCCAGTAGTTTTGCCTTCCCTACAACATGAAGGCCTTCACATATGAGGTACTATGTGATGTTGCTCCTCATGAAGTTTTTGATGTATTATTTGGCCAACCATACTTGTGTACAAATCATGTTGTGCATGACTCTAGGCCTCACATTGTTATTATTTCATTTGGAAATAATTTATGTAGGATACCAGAGGTAGCATCACCTACCACCATCTCTTTGATGTCTACGAAGAAATGTAGTAAGATCATTTCCCAAACCGAGAAATTTTTCTTATGATTCGCCCTCAAGGCAAGAAGAAGGTTTTGGCCAAATACGTGGCCTCTAGATAGGGTTCCACCAAATAACAACAACAGATGGACAAGGTCATGGAAGAGTACATGGATATCTTCACCTCACCCATAGGGGTACCCATACATTGCTAGGTCAAGCAATCCATCGATCTGACCCCGAGCACACTACTAGCCAACCACCCAATCTATCAATGCTTTATTCCATAGAATGATGAAATCAAGAGGGATATTCAGGAGTTGTTGCAAAAAGGGAACATCAGGCTCATTCATCACCCAGTGGGATCCTGATCATCTTGGTATAGAAGAAGGATGGGACCTAGAGATGTTGTATTTACTATCAAGCATTGAATTATATCACTATCCAGAATAGGTATCCAATCCCATAGATTAATGACCTTCTAGACCAGGACAAGGGGGCCACATATTTCAAGAAGATTGAATTGCAGTCCAGTTATCACTAGGTACCAATTGAACCTTCTTATGTGTGGAGGACAACTTTAAAATATAAGGAGGGCCTTTTTGAAAGGTTGGTCACTCCTTTTGGGTTAATGAATGCCCAACCTTCATGAGGATGATGGACATTATCCTATGGCCCTTAACCAACTCATTCATGGTAGTGTATTTGGACGACATCTTGATCTTTATCCAAAGATGGGAAGAACACCTCCACCATATTCGATAGGTCCTCCAAACCCTCTAACAACACAAATTATGTGCTAATCTTGAGAAATCCACTTTTGGGATGACCCAAGTTCAATATCTGGGGTACATCATTAATGAGGAGGGTGTGCATGCGGATCCAACCTAGATACAAGTTATTCAGGATTGGTCAGACCAAACCACTCTAACAGATCTTCACAACTTTCTAGGTCTTACCAATTTCTAGAGCACTAATCTGTAAACTACTATCGATATTCCCGTGGACAGTTTGTCACAATAGATATGATACTATTATATTAAAAATCTTAGATTCTACACTATTACAATTTTATTTAATTTCTAGATCTATAAATGTAACTGTAATTAATGCATGATGTAAAAGTAAATCAAGCAGAAAATTATAGAATGAAAAAATAAGCTCACACACACATAATACACAAGATATTATATCTAGGAAACCCTTTCGGGAGAAAAACCAGCTAAAAGGTAAGGTCGCTTCGCTCTCTTTCTCTATCTGGAAATATGCCTATAGGTACAAAGAAGTAATGCCTATGGCTCGTGGGCTGTTACATTGTGCAGATCCTCTCTACATGATCTACATCCTATCTCTCCTCACTATCTTTTACTTAGCTATGGAACAAAATGCTCTCGAAAGAATGAAATGTCTCTTCCTCCTAATGACCCATTATAAGACAACCCGATATCCTAGTAGTGGTTAAGTTTGACTACAACAACTCTTAACTAGAGTTATAAATAGACTCTTCTAGAGTATATTACATCACAAACATGTGGCTAACACCTTTTCCATGAATAGTTGGGGCAGACGTTGCATCCTCTTGAACTATAGATGTGAAAACAGGAAGGTCAACTTCTGAGTGGCATAACTTTTGCATACGGACTTCGATTGATGGGATTCTTGTGCCGTTGGAAAGATTTATGTCTGTAGAATAGGATGAAAAGGGTGGAAATAAAGAAACAAAATCTTACACAATAAAAACGTCATTTGATGCCTCAAAATGCTCCTGGAAGGTTTCTAACCCCGTTTCGCCAATATTGGTCCCACTGATAAAAATGGCCCTGTGAGTTGATTCCTCCACTTTTTCCACACCAAATGCATCTATATGGATTAAAAAAAATATAATGATCCAATTCGGATCACACCTCCTCATTTTTGGAGGATTTTGGTCCCAAAAACATTTTATTGAATGAGCTAAGGAAAGTTTTCCTCCACCTTCTCTCGGGTGTACCATTTAGCTTTTCCTCGAAGTTGTCCCTTCAATATAATCTACCAAAGGTATTATTTCCTTTTTATTGTAGTTATGGACCCCTTCTACAAAATTGTATCTTCTGTCAACTCTACCTGAGCATCTAGTGTCGAATCCTCCATAGAATGTAGGACTTGTTCCTCTTCCTAATCTAGCATGGAAGGCTCATAGAGTTTCAAATTATCTACATTTACAACTGAGTAAATGATCATATGTGGTGGTAAACTGAGTCGATATGCATTATCACCAACCTTTTCTAGTATCTCAAAGGGACCATACCTTACATCATTCATTTTCTTACCAGGCCCCTACAACCTCTCCTTGTTCAATTGTAGCCATACTCTGTCGCCCACATTGAATGATTTCTCTATTTTGTGTTGATCATACCTACCCTTATATGTCACCTGCCACTTCTGTAGTGTTTCTTGTACTTATAGATGGATCTACCAATCTTCTCTATAAATTTGTCAACCCTCAAAGAATATCTGGTAAGGTCTTCCTTCACTCCTCCTTGTTGCCCGTATGCAATATCCAAAGGTGAAGGTCACAAATATCCAAAACAAGTTTCAAATGGGGAATTTCCTATAGAAGTGTGGACTTATATGTTATAAGAATGTTGCATATATACCAGATTTTCATCCCAGGTCTTCAGATTCTTCTGATTGTAACACCTAAGAAGTTGCACCAAAGCCCTGTTGACTACTTCTATCTGCCCAACTGTTTGTGGATGGAAAGTCGTAGATATCTTCAATTTCATGTCCATATTTTCCCACAATGTAGTCCACATTGCAATGAGAAATCTTGTATACATGTCTGAAATGATGCTCCTTGGTATCCCAAAGTGTACCCAGACTCGTCCAAGGAACAAGGTTGCTTCTTCTTATCTATTGATGGTATTTTTACAAGGCATTAGAACAAACATATTTTTGAACCTGTCAACTACCATGAATAGGTAGTCATGTGCCTTCTTCATTGTCAGTAAACCTCCCACAAAGTCCATGGAAATACTTTGCCAAGGATGAGTAGGTATAGTTAAGGGATGATACAAACCATGTTTCCTATTGCTAGGCTTGCTGGTACAATAAAGCATGCATCCCCTTATGAACCTAGCTACGTACTCTTTCATCTTGGGCCAATACACATACCTATGCAAGTTAGCCATGGTCATCCCTATACCAAAGTGACTTGCAACCTTGGAGGTGTGAGCCACTGTAATTAGTTGCAAACATTCACCTTTAGTAACCCATAGCTTATCCAGCCTATAGAGTAACCCATCCTAGAGATGGTAGTCAATGGTGTTGTTGCCATCATTCACACGCCTCTGACTCTCCAACTATTGATATGCCTCCTTGAAGTCCTCATCTTCTGAATATGCCTCTATGTATGAATCATGGGTGAATGGCTCCATGTGCATAAGAGTCCCTAAAGATGTAATATTTGATGTGGGTGGCATTGAAAGCATATCGACCAACGTGTTTGTTCCACCCTTCTTCTACTTGATCACCAAATGAAGCTACTGTAAAAACCGCATCCACTTGTAGTGCTTAGTCTGTTGTAGATTACTTTGGACTTGCAAGTATTGTAACAATTGGTGATCTCTGTGGATTATTGTCTACTTTCCCACTAGATAGTGCTTCCACTTCTTCGCATCTTGCAGCCTGACATAGAGCTCCTTATCATAGTCTGGTTAGTTAATAATTGCCCCATGAAATTCTTCAGAATTGTAGAAAACATGCCTTCCTCCTTGCATCATGACAACTCCCATAGCATACCCACTCACATTTGTCTCCACTTCAAAGGGTCATTGAAAGTTTGGTAATGCTAGAACTGGTGCTTCACTAATATTCTTCTTTAACTCATCAAAAGCATTTTTTCCCTTTCCCCACTAGAAACTCTCGGCACTTGTTGTTATCGCATAGAGCGGTGCTTCTACTGCTAAAAACAAGGCTATGAATTTCCTCAGGTATTATGTTGCCCCAATGAAACTCCAAACCTCAGTAACATTAATAGGCACCAGAAATTTTATGATGGCCTCCATATTGGAAGGATATATCTTCAATTCTACTCCACCAATCACACATCCCATATACAGCATGGACTACTGCACAAACTCGCACTTCTTGAGATTTTCTAGCAGATAGTGCTTCTTCAATGTTTCCAACAACTGCATCTAATGAGAAATATGCTCCTCCCAGGTAGCACTATATACCAATATATCATCCAAATAGACAATAACAAGTTAATCTATAAAAGGGAACAATAAATCATTCATTAATCTAATAAATGTAATTGGTGCATTACATAGGCCGAAAAGCATAACTAACCACTCATATAAACTGTGCCTAGTTTTGAAGGAGGTCTTCCATGCATATTCTTCTTTGACTTGAACTTGGTGATATCCAAACTTCAAGTCCATCTTGGTGAAATAATTATATTGCTACAACTAATCTAGCAGGCCATCTATTATGGGCAGGAGTTATGAGTTCTTGAGCGTGATTTTATTCAATGCCCTGTAATCTATACACATCCTCCAAGTCACATGTCTCTTTAGCACAATGATGATGGGTGACCCACATGGTGATGTACTCAGTCAAATGACACCATATTCCAGAAGTTGCTGCAACTATTCCTTCACCTGACTTGCTTTTATAATAGACTACATGTACAACCCAATATTTAGCAATGGGGAGTTTGGCATTAACTCGATCTCATACTCCACTTTTCTCTTATGGGGTAACACTTTAGGCTCTCAAAACACATCCTTGTATGCCTATAACAACTCCTCCAATTTTTGTTTTTGTTTCTTAGTACACTCCTCTAGGGATGCCTTTCCTCTTATTGACTCCTCTACATATTTACCTTCTATTAAAAACAATAAAACATACTTCTTGCTGGAACTGATCAATTTCTTGGCCTAGTTGGCACTTACTAGTGAAACTTTTTACTTGCCTTTGTGCACGTTGATGATGAATGATTTTCCATCCTTGATGAGATGGTTCTAGTTAGCTCTCCTCATGAATATTTCATCACGCATGTACATGTATGGATTCCCAAGAATGACTCCACATACATCAAGGGGAACCATATCCAGATATACTTCATTAATAAAATCAGCACTGATAGCAAATCTAGTTTTGCACTATTATATAACCTTCAGCGTTGCATCCTTATGTACCTATCATAGTAGATAGGCATTTGGATGATCACAAAATTCTAGCCCCAAATTCTTGACCATATCTACTACAATGAGATTTTCCTATGATCTAGAGTAAAAAAGAGCATCAATATTTGTCTTCTTGACCTGTATCTTTGCATGGAAGAGTTTGGTCATTTCTTTCTCTTCCTATTTTTGAAGGCTACTCAGATTCACCTCCTTCTACACTGATGTACATGCAATCTTCTCATCCATGTCTGAGCTTCTTTTAAGTTGGTTGCTCGAATCAATGACTGTGAGATTCTTCTTCTTATTATCTTTCTTCTTGTTCTTCAGGTTTAGGTTTGGATGCAACTTCCAACACATCTCTGTTGTAGGGCCATTAATGTTGTAGTGGTTGTAGTGGTTGCTAGCATATCTACACTGGTGTGTTGTGGCTGCCGTATTTTTATCGTTTCCCCCTTTTTCTCTTCTTCTTCCCCTCCTTAGAAGCATCTTGTTGCTCCTTTTACTTTGATCCACTTGATTTCACTCTTTTCAAACTTATGTTCTCTAGGTATTGTGCCTGTACACAAGCCTTGTCCACCATTTTGCACTTGAACAACACCACTTGCTCACGCAGATGGCGGTGCAAACCCCCAAAATACTTGACGAGTACATATGGTTTCTTTTGAGATATACCCAACATTATAGCCCTCTTTCCGAATTCTATGGTGTACTATTGCATGCTTTGGTCTAAATTTTTCCTGAAGTAATGCCACCAAATCCACTGGTTTTCCACATACCCAATGGGATAAAAATATGAATTAATGAGGGTTTTGAAATCCTCCCACTTAGTCACTGGAGGTTCTCCCTCCAATCTCACAATTTCCGTGTGGCTCTCCCTCCAAGTCAGTGCATGTCCCTCTAACTTTAGCCGCGCAAATGAGATCTTTTGCACTTCCTCGATCTGATGGACACTGAAATAAACTTCCAGTTGCTGCAACCAATGGTTTAGCTTCAGAGCATCTATCACGTCATGGTATGGCTTGATATCAATATTTTCTTCCACTTTAAACATGTATTGGTTCACAACACTCAAATTAGGTTAATATATTTTGAGTTCTTTCTTTGGTTGGTTCTTTGTGTCTCTCTGATCCCTTGATCCCCCTTCTAATTTGTCCTCTGCATTAGAACCCCCTTATTCTCCAAATATCCCCAGCTTATTTATTAGGCCTTCCATGAGGAGGCTTATATTGTGGTTTATATCCACGGCTTTTTCTTCGAGCTGTGAAAACCTCACCTCTATAGGTGATCCAAATTGGATCCATGAAAAATTATCAAAGTACTATGACTGTATCAAATCAGGACAAACTTCAAAAACTTGTGAACAAAGAGCTATCAGGAAGAACTTTGGATAGTGGCAATTTGTAGCCAGCAAGGAATCACGAGGACCTCGGTCGAAGAGTGCTAACCGAGGCCCATGGAGACCGTGCAGGATGCAAACTAGCAGATAAGATGTCCAGATCGGAAAACAGAGGTTGTTTCTAATGCGTGATTAGCGCTTAGTGCTTAGTGCTAATCATGCATCGCTGGGCAAAACCCCTCGAGAAGGAAAAGCCCCAAGCGATCAATTGCATGGGAAGCTGGGAAAGCTTAGGGAAAGTGCTAAAGCAAAAGGTGGGTCTCGTGCTCTAAAACTGGTAGAATATCAAAGGCACTGTGGGCGGTAAGAAGATTTGGTAGGAGAACAAGCGATTCCACACATTGCACGACACATGTCCAATGGATGAGAGAGAAAATCACCTCTCATCACGGGCTAACGGTTGAGCAAGTCAACCACGCAATAAGAGCAAACACCGTAGGATCTAGGGCCTCGAGATCTAATAGCGGAGATTGCGCCCGATGAGAAACCAAATCTGGAGGGAGGATTAAGCTGTGAGATATAAAATTTTGAAGTCCCATTTGACTGCTGAGTTTGCAGATGAATCATTTCAAAACGTAACTGAAATACCGAACCTTTTGAGGAGGAGCTAGTACAGTTCATGGGAATACATGTGGCCACTTCCCTGTGAGATGTTACATAGTGGTGATGACACAGAGGTAGGGAACTCCAAGCGAATAATAGCAAGCAATCTGAAGAGGCGGAAGAGGAAGTGAACAGTCAGAGGATGTTTTGGCTTTAAGTCATGGACAGATAGAGAACAGAGAGGGGCGAGAAAGAGAACACTGAAGGAGAAAGCAAGACATAAGAGACATAAGAAGAGAATAGAGAGCTAAGCTGACCTAAGGCAGCATCAAGCAGATAGAAGGCTTGAGAGGTTTAAGCAATCCCCTGTGAGGATATCTATCGGGAACTAAGTACCAGATTGAACTCACCCCATTAAGACCAGTTGAGGTCGAAACTTGGTAAGGAAGAGTCTGTGCACTCTAGTGGCTTGGGGAATCCAAGAACCACCCTGCTAAGCATCATCTATTTCAGGAGACTCAAATCAAGCTCCTCATTGTAAAAACTTTGTTTTAAAGACACAATCAAAGAAGGCCACCACTGAAAGCTGGACTAGAGACGTAGCCCTGGAGGATAGTGTGAACTCCTTATTAATTTCTTGTGTTCTTGCATTTGCTTACTATGTTTCTCTTACTGTTTTCCATTTTCCAGTGTCTGTGTATTTTTCAATCTGATCGATCTATTGCCTAAAATAGCATAGACACACACTAGCACATGAGTCTATAATATCTTCATTCATTAATAAATTAACTGAGATTGTCAGACGGAATGAGTCGAGGTTGCAGACAAGATCGACCTTCCTAGTATCTAAAGACATCTAGTGACAAGCAAGCCAATCAAAAACTATCTTTCTCTAAATATGCAATTAAAAACAAAGGCAAACAAGTGTTTTAGGCCTACCTTGGGTCCAATGCAAGTTTGTGGAAGCCTCGCTCCCTCGCTCCAAATGAGCATCCTTGAAGTGTACTTCTGCAAACACAAACAAGCAAACAAATTAAATAGCACCTGAAAAGTCAATATCATAAAGCATATTCATCATAATGATCAAGGAGATTATGAAACAAACCACATAAGACAATTTGTTGAGAAAAATGAATCTGATTGTATTTATTCAAATGAAAGAAGAACTTTACAACTTGTGCCTTGATGTTGTACAAGCTCCTCCCAAGGTCCGACAA
>APFE031347258.1:1992-76211 GCA_000404065.3 Pinus taeda
GGGGTCGTAACTTTGGCATACGATCTCCGTTTGACACGTATGATAGCTCGTTAGAAAGATCTATCCGAGAACTACCACTTTGGGAAGGGCAACATCGGTCGACGGACGCATGTTGCCCCCAGATTTCCCAAAAAACGTTGTTTAGGGCCTCAAAACGGCTTCGGAAGTTTAGGACCCGAAAAAACTGCTAAAAATAGTAAACTGTGCTACAATTACAGAAACTGAAAAACTGAAAGAGACAGTTGCGGGGGTCCAAATGGGATAGGTGGGTGGCCACCAACATCCACCTGGATCAGCATGAGTACAATATAACTTATAAAGCTAACGTGTTACTGTACCTTAGATACTGTTTTATCCACGCTATTCTTTATATGCCTCTATGGAGGCATATTCTCTCTGTCTCTGACAAGCTATGTATGGGCGCTCCCAGCTCTCGCTAAGCGAAGGCATACTCTTACAGTTCCCATGCGGTTCAGGGATCTTACAGTTCCCATGTGATTCAGGGATTTGGCCTGTAAATTCGTTATCAAGAACAAGAATACTCTAAAGCTTGCCTCCACTGCACAAATTCGAGGGAAGCGGGCCACTGAGCATGTTACTACAATCTGTTCAATCTTCGCCGACTCTGCACTTTGAACCTTGAACTCTCTGCAAAATTTCATGTTTTCTGCCTTCACACTGATCTGGTTGTCACATTATTCGGTATACATGCAGGTTGGCCTTCATCGAATGTGATAGAAAAGCCTCCCAACCTGGACATTTGGTATGCATGCACCCCAAATCCAGAAGAAGGCAATTGATATGCATGCAGGTTAGCGCTCATGGCATGAGAGATACGTGGCTGTGTTAACGCTTTTTTATAAAACAGGTGTATCAGAGACCGTTTCATGCTGTTGATATAACTCTATATATGGATTGAAAGCTCGTTTTTGATATCCCATCATGGAGTTCAAAACTTTTGAGGTGGCAGCGATCTTGCTATGCTCCGAGAGTGACATATAGACCAATTATGCAGCGATAATGCATTCACTATGTGACTAATGGCTAGCAGCCACTTTGCGTTTTTAAGCCCAAAGATATTGATTTCAATTTTTATGGATGTTGTCAATTTAATGTTTTAGGTCTTTGGTGACAGTTGATGGGAGCTTCAAAGCCCGTAAAAATATGTATTAGAAAGACACTAGTCCTTTGACCCATCTTTTCAGCTCTTAGTGGAGTCAACTCTCCGTTGTTTCTTAGTAGGCAAACCTTTTTTGAGTGCTGTAATGCACATACAAAATGTACCTTTATTTTTCTTAATAAAATGAAAAAGTACAAGTTTTTCCATGGCAAAAAAGCACTGAGCCCAACGCGTGAGTCTAAAATATGAGTACACAGATCCCAAGAAGACTCACATACCTTTGGATTTCCTCCTCTAGCACAAGTTTCCATGCAGACTGAGTGCTATGAACTAATTTAGTCAAATTTTATTGTAACCCATGACCCTCTGCTTCAATTACAAAAGCAAAGCATAGGAATAATGTCAATCGTTCAGTTTTTTCTAACATGATAACTTCTTAAGAAATATGAAAAAGAAGTAACAGGTTTGACAATCCATTTAGCTTTTGTTGTTCCTACTTCTTCAGTCTGATGAGTTTCAGTATCTAATATAGATCAGGTTAAAAGTTGCTGTTCAAGTTTTAATCTGAATACAGTAGGTGAGTTCCATTCAATGGTATAGTAGGCCGTGCAAACTCGCCCAAACTTGCTGCACACATTGTCTTCCATGACTATTCTTTCGCATCCATCATGTTGACGGAGCCAAATCACTTGCAACGCTGACCTCTTTCTTGCTGCAACTAACAAGACCAAATGGCAGGGACTAGCTGCCTCGCAGCCCGTCTTGTTTTATTTATAATTTGATCAATCCAATTTTAATTTTTAAACCAATATTAATAATTATTATTTTATTTGATTTTCGTTTACGGGACATTATAACATTTATCCAATTATAATTTTTTGGATAAAATAAATAAGCCTCTGCCCAAGTGAAGTGGCGATCAGCTAAGTTTGATGAATTGTTCACCGAAATTTCTGTCAAAAGTGTTTCTATTCGATGTAGAGGGTTAAGCACACAGCCTTTTTGAGATCAAGGCAACTCACCCGGATGAATTTGAAGCATTCCCCGTGAAAATTCATCAAGAACTTTCACAGGTAACAGTAGATGGATTGTGATTGCTCATGTATTCATCGGGGCGAGTTTCGAACTTTGGTTTGCTTTTACACCACCATTACAGTCTCGCTTGTTACAAATTGAAAACTACCAGAAGGCTCCATTGGCCTTTGATTTGCGAAGTGTTAATCCGTTATCATGCTTCAAGTGAAGAGGTTGTTAAGGAGCCAACCCCAGAGTGGGATTTACCAGAGAAAAATTACACCAGTAATCTCTGCAGTGAGAAGCCTACATATATCAGTGAACACCAAGGTGAACCAGTGGACTCTGATGTTAATACATATGCTGGTCTCCTGCAGGACTGTACAAATGTAAAAGCACTGAAGGAACTCCATGCTCGCACAATTGTAATTGGTATTGACCAAAACAATCTTATACAATCCAAACTTGTTAATATGTGTATGGTATACCATGATCTGGAGAATGCACGCGAAATGTTTGACAAAATGCCTGAACGAAACGTTCGCCTATGGAATACAGTGTTGAGAGGCTATGCTAAAAGTGGGCTTTTTGATGAAACCCTCAGGTTGTATTATCAAATGAGAGGGGTTCACATACAGCCAGACAACTTCACATTTCCTTTCGTACTAAAGGCATGTGCCGGCCTATCAGCTCTGAGAGAAGGCAGGGAGATTCATCAACACGCAGTTAGAATTGGATTTGATTCGGATGTTTATGTGAGCAATGCTCTCATTGATATGTATTTCAAGTGTGACAGTGCCAACGATGGGCGACAGGTGTTTGACAAAATGTCTGGAAGGGATGTTGCTTCATGGACTGTGCTCATATCTGGTTATGTGCTAACCAGTCATGCCAAAGAAGCTTTAATCATTTTCTATCAAATGCAATTGACTGATGCAAAACCTAATATAATTACCATTGTCAGCGTGCTCCCGGCATGTGTTCAGCTGGGGTTTCTGCAATATGGAAAGTGGATCCATGGTTATGTAATTGCTAGTGGTTTGGGAATGGATATTAGACTTGGGAATTCTCTTGTAGCTATGTATGCCAAATGTGGAAGCATTGAAATAGCACGTCGAGTATTTGACGAAATGCCTGAAAGAGATGTGGTTTCATGGAATGCAATGATTGCAGGGTATTCTCAGAATGGCCGTGACAATAAATCCTTCCGACTTTTCCGTCAGATGCAAATGGAAAACTTGAAACCAAACTCAGTGACAAGCGTTAGTATGTTGGCGGTTTGTGCCCACTTAGGTGCTTTACAGCAAGGTATATGTATCCATAATCTCTCAATCAAACTTGGATTCGAGTCTGATGTTTTTGTAACTGGTGCACTGTTAGACATGTATTCAAAATGTGGTAGTACAGAGATTGCAGAGAAATTGTTTGACACCATGCCTGTGGCTGTAAGAAATGTGGTTTCATGGAGTTCAATGATTGCTGGTTATGCCCAAAATGGACTTGCCAATGAGGCATTGGCACTCTTTAATCAAATGCAATTGACAGCTGTGAAACCCAACCCCATTACAATTGTGACTGTGCTGTCAGCTTGTGCCCATATAGGAGCCCTTGAACAAGGTCAGCGGATTCACGACTACATCATTCGAAGTGGATTTGAGTCGGATGTTTTAGTGGGGACTGCACTCATAGACATGTATGCAAAATGTGGAAATATAGAAATGGCTCGCCAATTGTTTGACAGGATTACTAAGAAGGATGTGGTTTCATGGAGTGCGATGATTGCAGGGTATGGAATACATGGGCATGGTAAGGATGCCCTTGTACTTTTTTCCCAAATGCAACTGACAGGCATGAAGCCAAACGATGTCACATTTATTTGCCTTTTATCTGCATGTAGTCATGCAGGCCTGGTGGTTGAGGGATGGCAATTCTTCTATAGCATGAGTGAGTCTTATGGTATCACACCCAGGGTGAAACATTATGCATGTATGGTTGACCTTCTTGGCCGTGCTGGGCGATTGGATGAGGCATACAACTTCATCAGGAAGATGCCAATTCAACCTGATGCAGCTGTGTGGGGTGCTTTGCTTGGTTCCTGCAGAATCTATTGCAATTTTGAGCTAGGGAAATATGCAGCAGAACGTCTTTTTGAGTTAGATCCAGAAAACGTTGGGTACTATGTTTTGTTGTCAAACATCTATGCTGCAGCTGGTAGGTGGGAGGATGTAGCAAATATGAGAACAAGGGTTAAATACAGTGGGTTGAGAAAGACCCCAGGATGCAGCTTTATTGAGATAGATAACAAGGTTCATGCATTTCGTGTTGGGGACAACTCACACCCTCAATCCGAAAATATTTATGCAATGTTGGAAGCTTTGTCTGGGCAGATGGCTGAGGCAGGTTATGTGCCCAACACAGATTCTGTATTGCATGATGTGGAGGAAGAGGTGAAAAAACACTTGCTTTCTAGTCACAGTGAGAAGCTAGCCATTGCTTTTGGACTTATCAACACAAGTTCTGGAACCCCTATTAGAATTACAAAAAACCTTCGTGTATGTGGTGATTGCCACAATGCTACTAAGTACATCTCTAGGATTGTAAAACGTGAGATCGTTGTGAGGGATGCAAACCGTTTTCATCATTTCAAGGAGGGATTATGTTCATGTGGGGATTATTGGTGATGGTTGACAACACAAATGAAAACCATCAACTTGTTTCAGTAAAAACAGAAGGTATTTTTACCTTTTTAGGATCTGTAGTAATTCAGTTTTACAGTAGATGATATTTGTCAGTCTAACATCATTCATTTTTTGTCCCATCTGCTACAAAGTTTTGGGAAGGGTGCGGGCTAGTTTTGGGGCAGCTAAAAAGTTTAACTGCAATTTCGTTGGGAAATAATATTGAAAAAAATTGAAAAATTAAAAGCAATTAAAGGTAGAAAAAATGGTTGGAATTCAAATTAATATTTATGTATATGAAGAAATTTAAGTTCAATGGAAAAATTTAAGTCCATATATTTTCATTTTGCACAATTTTTCAAAATAATATATAATGATAATGAGTTACTTTCACTAAGACTTATGTGGTTTATTGGACCTTAAAAAAGTAAGAAATTAATTTAGACTTTTAAAAAAATGTATTCTCATGATGGAAAAGAATTGATACAAGTGTTACTAGATCATTATAGGTATGTTAACTTAACAAGTCAAGAAGGTTGGTAGTGTGGCAAATGTCTTGGAAATGAGAATGGATGTGAGTAAGAGCTTCAACATGAGGAGATATGTAGGCGTAATGTAAGTATGTCTACATTTTTTAAATACACATTGCAATAAAAAAACATACATATAAGGAAGTTAATGTTAAATAAAAAATAATAACTTGCAATATTTTCAATAAAGGATAATTTTAAAACATATTAATTTAATAATATGAATATGAACAATGAAATATTTTCTTTTATGAATATTTGTACGATAAATATATTTATTTACATTTTATTTTTATCCACCTTTTATGCAAAAACTTGCTTAAATTATGGTGAAGAAATTGATGGTCATTATGTTATATATGAATGTTAGACCCCTATAATACTAGTGCATTCCATTATTATTATTGTCATTGTAGCTTCTTATTGTTATTGTTGTGCACATGCCGTTCCCATATTGTTATTATTTTATCTCATAGAAGCCCATTATTGTTATTGTTGTGCCTTTACATTATTATTGTTATGTCAGCTTTGACTATATTGTGACCCTTTAGGCTCCTATATATAGAAAGAAGGTCTTGTCATTTGTATCATCCAAGAATTGTTCATGTGTAATGTAAATGAGGTTGTCCCCTCGAAGAGGTTGATTTGAAGTTGTTGCTCTATATTTTCTTCTATTTTGTGAGCTCGCTGCATAATAATTGGTATTAGAGGTTTGGATTTAGGGTTTCGTTGCTTCAAACATGTTATCGTGGCATTTTCGCTATAATTTTTTTTTCTACGACGTTTCAGAAGCTAAAATTAAAGCCCATTTGAACGAACTCTTGATGAACCTTGAGTGCAAATTTCAGATCTTGTTTCACTATATTTTCGAAGATATGATCCAAGGAAGTTAGGGTTTTTGTAGGCTCTCGAATTATATCTCAAACAGGTAACTTGAGGAAAATTGTCATAACTTTCTCTTTGAGCATCAGATTGAAATTTCGTAAAAAGGTACAGACAAAAGACTGATTGTAGTTTTCTGTGTATCGGTATTAGGTCCGAAGGTTGAAACAATGACATGTGACACTTCGTACAAGTTCGCTCTATTGAACCAGTCTATAATCAAGTTATCGTGGGAGATTTGGAATAACTCTTTCTTGGAGAATCCAATCTTGATTAGACTCGCGGGGTTGGAATAAGGACTCAAAGGGCTACCACAGGATGAAATTGCAGACTTTGGAGATCCACAATTACAGAGATACACCCGATTCAATATCGAGCTCCCACAAAGCCAAAAAATGTGTGTAGTCTTTTTAAAATTTTGCATAAGTTTGGTTTGAAAAATTAGTTTGAAGGAATTCAAAGAACATAGTGAAGCATAATTATCATTAATTGATGCCCCGAAGAAAGAAAATGGAAACACCTAGTAAGCAACCTGAAAGCTCTAGCATGACTCATGAAGAAGAGGAAGAAATGCAACATGATATATCAAAATTACGAGACCACGTACAACAAATTTCACTCTCACAAAAAGTGATAGAAGCTAAGATGGATGGTTTAAAGAAAGACATGAAAACTAAGGTGGATGGTTTAAAGAATGGCGTTGCAGCTAAGATGAATGTTGTGGAATCTAAGATGGATGGCATGGAAGCTAAGATAGATGGTATAAAAGCAAAACTTAAAGGCAACATGGAAGATTTGAAGATAGATTTGACAAAGTTGCTATAAGAAATGCTTACTAACGGCGAAAAGGTAGTAAAAGAAACTTATGATGAGAACAAAAGAAATGTTAATCATGATTTCATAGACTCTAACATTGGATTGAAGACCCACCATGTTCCAAATATCGATATGAGAAAGTTTGATGGCAAGGATCTCGTAACATGGATACTACAGATGAAGCAATATTTAGATTTCCATAATATGCAAAACACACAAAAGGTACGCATTGCAACGTTATATTTGGAACCCAATCAATTTGTATGGTATTGATGGTTTTGCTCTTATAAACAAATTGTCACTTGGGCAATTTTTACGGAAGAAATGATAGCACATTATGAGGATACAAAAAACACATTTTTTAGCTAATTGATAAATCTCAAACAAAAAGGTTCAATGGTGGAGTACATTGAAGACTTCCAAAAATTAAATATAAGGGTAAACAATATTCTAGAGGAGCATATGATTGATGTGTTCATAGGGACATTAAATGATAACATCCAACATGAAGTTCGCATTTGGGATCCTGATTCATTGGAGAAGACATTCAAGTTGGCAAGAAAAAATGAAAGAAAAATTATGGCAACAAAGAAGCCTACCAATCACAACTATAAAGATGGAAGTGTTGTTGCCCCTAGCCTTCCACAACCAACAAGATTGACACCACAACAATTGGAAGAAAAAAGAGCAAAATGGCTTTGCTACAGTTGTGATAACAAATACACGAAAGGTCATAAGTGTGCTGAGAAGAAATTATTTTACATAGATTGTGAAGAGGAAGAAGAAAATGAACAAAAAACATCAAAAGAAGAGGATACACACCAGGAACAAAGCCTAAAGAAATAATAAATGAATCCGACCATATCTTGTAATGCATTGGCTGGAATAATCACCCCTCAAACTATCAAGATAGAAGGACATATCAATAAGAAAAAGGTGATAGTGTTGATTGATTCGGGCAATACCCATAATTTTATTCATTGTGAGATAGCGAAGGAATTGAATTGCTTCCTTATCCAGCACCAGAGTGTCAAGTGATGGTTGCAAATGGAAGAACCATAAATTGCTCTGGAAAGTGCCATAATATCAAGCTATCCATGGGAGAATATGTGTTGAATAGTCCAATGCTTTCCATTCCAATGGGTGGTGCTGATGTTGTACTAGGAGTCCAATGGATACAGTCTTTGGGTACAATAGCTTTTAATTTTCAAGAATTTTTCTTGATTTTTTTTTAGAAGGAAAGGAAGATGAATTAAGGGGTATCGTAGGGAAACTGAGAAATATAATCAACTATAATGACATGAAAAAGCTTTAAAGAAAGAACAACGTGGCGTAATTGCATAATTATGTTTGCCAGAGGTTCCCATGTCGAAATCATCTATTTATCCAGATCTCCAAAAAGTATTGGACAATCATCCCAAGGTCTTTGAGACTCCCAAAGGCCTCCCACCTATTCGTGATCATGATCATGCTATTCATTTGATTTCAGGAAGTGTTCCTCCAAACACCGGGCCTTAAAGATATCCCTATGCCCAAAAGAGAGAAATTGAACATATGGTTGCAGAAATGTTAGAGGCTGGTATAATTCATTGTAGTCAAAGTTCTTTCTTTTCTCTAGTAGTTTTGGTGCACAAGAAGGATGGATCATGGCGCATGTGTCCGAATTATAAGGAGCTCAACAAGCTCACTATTAAAGATAAATTTCCCATTCTTGTTATTGATAAATAATTGGATGAATTGCATGGAGCAATTTACTTCACCAAGTTGGACCTTCATTCATGATATCATCAAATTAGAATGAAGACTGAAAACATTCTGAAAACAACATTTAGAACTTATGAAGGTCATTATGAATTTTTAGTCATGCCTTTTGGCCTTATCGATGCACCTTCTACATTTCAAGGTTTGATGAATTCCATTTTCAAACCCCTCCTTTAAAAATTTGTGTTAGTATTTTTTGATGATATACTAATCTACAACAAGTCTGGGAAGGATCATGTTCAACATGTTGATAGAGTGTTCAAATTATTGGAGGAGAAACAATTATATGCAAAAACCTCCAAATGTTCCTTTGGAGTACAAGAGGTGGAATATTTGGGTCATATTGTATCTCATGAAGGTGTTAAGGTAGACCCTAGCAAAATTAAAGCCATTAAGGAATGGAAAATCCCCACATCCATAAAGCATTTGCGAGGATTTTTCGGGTTGATAGAGTATTATTGCAAGTTTGTTAAGAATTATGGGAGAATAACAACACCTCTAACAACATCACTGAAGAAACATGCACTTTCTTGGATTCTAGATGCAACGAAAACCTTTGAACATCTTAAAGAGGCAATGTGCCAAGCACAGGTCTTAACTACGCCAGACTTCACAAAAACCTTTATTGTGGAATCTGATGCCTTAGGACATGGAATTGGTGTTGTTTCAATGCAAGAAGAAAGACCCATTTCTTTCGAAAGTCGTCCAATCAAAGGAAAGTATTTACACAAAGCTATATATAAAAAGGAAATGTTTGCAATACTACATGCACTTAAGAAATGACGACCTTACCTAATGGGAAGACATTTAAATGTAAAAACAAATCATGATAGTCTTAAATACTTTTTAGAACAAATATTATCTTCATAAGAGCAGCAAAAATGGTTCACAAAGATGATGAATTTGAAATCCTCTACAAAAAGGGAAGCAAAATGTTGCTGCAGATGCACTCTCAAGAAAGGATGAGGATGTGGAAGCATTGTTTTGCATCATTTCTATTATCCAACCAGATTGGATAAACGAAGCAAGGGATGAATGAAAGAATGACGAAGAAGTGTGGGCACTCATTCAAAAGATACAACAAGACCTCAGTGCGTATGATACATTTAACTGAAAAAATGATTCATTATGGTACAAAAATTGCTTATACCTCTTTAAGAATTCCCAACTCAAACAAAAGATTCTTATGGAATTGCACACCTCTCCCTTAGGAGGGATAAGACAGTCAAGATTATTAAAAACTTACCATAGGGTTAAGAAGGATTTTTTTTGGGATGGCCTTAAATCTGATATTCAAAAGTTTGTAGCAAAATGTTTGGTTTTCCAACAAAACAAAGTTGAAACAATTAAGATCCCAGGTCTATTACAACCTTTATCCATTCCAAGTCAACGTTGGGAGGAGGTTTCAATGGATTTTATCACAGGTTTACCTAAGTCCGAAGGAAAGAGTGTCATCGTGGTGGTAGTTGATAGACTTACCAAGTATGCATACTTTTGTGCATTATCTCATCCCTTTAAATCCTGTACATTTGCTATTGCATTTATGGAAACAATTTAAAATCTACATGGAAACCCAAATATTATTGTCAGCGACAAAGATCCCATTTTCATTGAAATTTTTTTGACATAATTATTTTCTTGTCTGGGTACTCATTTAGTTCATAGCTCAACGTATCATCCTCAATCTGATGGGAAAACTAAGATAGTGAACAAATGTTTGGAAGGATATCTTCGTTGCTTTGTATCTAATAAACATACACAATGGGTCAAATGGTTGCCTCTGACTGAATGGTGGTATAATACTTCCTTCCATACTACAACAAAAATGACTCCATTTATGGCACTTTATGGATATCATCCACTGCCCATCACATCATATTTAAGAGAAAACTCTAAAGTTCAAGCAGTGGAAGATCACGTCGAGCATCAACAACAAGTTCTCCAACTCTTAAAGGATAACCTCACTTTGGCACAGAATAGAATGAAACAACAGGTAGATCAACATCACATCTAAAATAGTTTTGATGTAGGTGACTGGGTATTTCTACCGCTACAACCATACAAGCAAATGTCCCTCAAGCAAGCTAAGAAGGATAATAAATTATCACCAAACTATTATGGTCTGTACAAGGAGTTGCAAAAGATTGGTACTATGGCATACAAATTAGAGCTTCTTACAACTTCTTGAGTGCATCCAGTTTTCCATGTTTCATGCTTAAAGAAGGTTATAGGTGACAAGATCCTAGTTCAAACAATATTGCTAGAACTTGACGAGGAAGGAAAAATCATATTGGAACTTGAATCAGTCATAGAAACAAGAAATTGACAACTACGAGATCGATAAATTTTAGAGTATCTCATCAAGTGGAAGAACTTACCCGCTGAAGATTCCACATGAGACGATGAAACTTTAATACAGAAACATCCAGAACTACTCAAGCGTTGAGGACAACACTTTTCTGAAGGAGAGGGACATGTTAGGCCTCTATAATACTAGTTTATACCCTTATTATTATTGTCATTGTACCCCCTTATTGTTATTGTTGTGCCCATGTTGACCCCATATTGTTATTATTGTGCCCCATAAAGGCCCACTATTGTTATTGTTGTGCCCTTACATAATTATTGTTATGTCGGCTTTGACTATATTGTAACCCCTTAGACTCCTATATATAGCAATGAGGCCTTGTCATTTGTATCATCCAACAATTGTTTATTTGTATAATGCAAATGAGGTTTCCCCCTCGAAGACGCTGATTTGAAGTCGTTGCTCTATCTTTTCTTCTATTTTGTGAGCTAGTTGTATAACAATGAACTATTTTCAAGGATTTTATTTTATTTTTATTAAAAAACCATTACATAAATATCTTAAAATCATTCATGAATATTGGAACCATAGGTATATATTATGGCATAAAATATGTGATGCAATTATTCACATGGCATTATATTATGGAAATGCTATAATAAGACCTTCAAATTATTGTCCAATCAAATATTTGGAAAAAAATTAATAATATTGAAAAATAAATATGTATTTTTCAAAATTAAACATTATAAGATGGATTGGTCAACGCTAAACTAATATTGGTCAACAAATGAATAGATTGCTAGCCTCCTACCTTGGAAGAGATTAACAATAATTTTGTTATATATTTAAATTTAATTAATAAGCACATAAAACCTTAAGATTTATAATAACCTTACAATATAACAACATTTTAAACCATGGATATTCGCCCCCGCTTTACCCCGGATATCACTGACTTGGTAACCCCAGATATTACTGATTTGATATATTGGTTGGATACAATATTGTGACCTCATACCATGGCTTATCAATACCACATGTCCAAAAACCATAACTCTTTTCACAATCAAAATATTTTATAAATATTTTATTTTAAGTTATTTTTATAACATTTTTTAATTAAATCTAAAATAAAAAATGTTGTAGTTACTTTTGATATATATCTAAACCCTCTATCCTCACTGCTATTAAAAATATTTTGTCAATATTCCCTAGAGATTAAATCAAAGTTTTAATAAAATGAAAAATGAGAATACTTTTATATATAAAGATGTTAAATTTATATCATACTAGCGTACATCCATTTTAACTCCGGATCTACCAAGTGGGGAGAGGGATCAAATATCTTTTTGCTCCAATTGAGATTTAACAAATTTGATCCCTCTCGGCCCTTGGCATATCTAGAGTTAAGATAGATTTAGGCTAGTAACTTTAATAACAAATTTGGGGAACATATCAATAAGTTTCGTTGATGTTCCTTCATTTTAAAGATACTTTGTTTTACCATATACGAAATATTATAAAGACCATGGCTATTATTGGGTAGGTTTTTTTTAAGTACATAAGGCTTTTCTGATAACAAAGTTCAATTGTTCAAATACAACTAGAAAGAAAGCATTTTTTCTTTTCTTTTCCTGTAACACCACAACTACTATTCTTTGAAATTTTAAACACAAAACTATATGATAAAGAGACCATCATAATAACAATACTATCTGAGAAATAACATAGGGTCTAGAAAGATAAAATACTTAATAGGGTCATTCGTACTTTCCTACCTTGGAGCCCTCTTTGTCAGTGATCTTGCTAATGTCATCACGAACCAAAGTACAAAGGATTGATTCTCGGGGTGTATCCCTTTAAAAGTATTGAGCCTTGTTGAGTTTGGGCTTGAAGTTGCAATGCTCTATACTCCAAATCACCATTTTTTGAAGTAATTTTCCACATGGAAGAGTTGGTATACCAAATAATGTCACCATTTTTCGAAGTGCATTTTTCACATGGGATAGATGGTATACCAAATAATATTATGGCAGTATATGAGCTTTAATTTTAAAGATATTTTCTCGAATCTCTCGCATTTGGATTTTGAACCTGTCATGATTATTCTTATTATTGAGGCTTACTGGTATTCTGGATACTTCTGTATGTGTTTGTTCTATCATCTTAGTTTTGTATATTCGTCCTCATGGTGATCCGCTGCATAGTGGATATAACTAACTGTCAACATCTTGGTTTTGTGTATGTGTGGTCAATTCTCAAGATTATATGTTCACTTTAGTGTAGCTGTGTTTTGGTAAGAATGTCAGTAGCTTTTGGGTTTGCGATGTTAGAAATTTTTTGTATGGTTCACAAGGTCAACATGATGTTTCAAAGAATATCAATTGTAATTTGGTCTTATTTTGAATATCAATAGAAATGTTGGTCGGATTTTACAAAAAAAGGAGAAGATGCTTACCAAATAATTTTAGGGTAATATATGCACTTGAATTTTAGAAAATTGTTCTTGAACCTCTATCATTTCACTTTTGAACTTGCATTGGTTATTCTTGTCATTGTTTCTCTTCTTCACAACATTCCAGTTGATCCATGCAACCATTGTTTTCACCTTCCCCACTCTTAAAATACAATACCTCTAGAAGCTTCTCAATGTTGCATTTAAAATTAGTATCCATGTTCAATAAATTGTGCAAACCTATTTAATTCTTTCTAATAAGGATTTCCAAATTGGTTTTACTCTTAAACATTGAATTTTTTTATTATTTATTTATTTTTTCGTAAGATCTAAAGGAATCAATCACTCATTGTGATTACCTAGGCAAGCCATAAGTTTAAAGTGTAGAAAATATGGTGATAGAATTGCAACTGCGCAAGAAATTTTAATCTAAATAAGAGATACAGTTCTACTCTACTGATCTACGGAATTAAATTCACAATTTAGAACAAAAATCTCAGACATGCAATAAGAAATAACACACATGCACAATATTTTTTCTAGGGGAACCCAACTAGGAAAAACCCCTCAAGCCTCTTTGCATTGATCAGATGAATAGATATGTATTACAATTGCTTGCCCGCACTGAGAATAACCTGCAAGTGAATAACCTATCCATTTTCTCAATGAAAAGATCTAACCCAAACTTTGTCCATTTTTGCCTTTGCTTGAGCCCCTATTTCCTTGAGCAATTTCTAGAGAATTATCCCCTATTTTTAAGGAATTTTCCTCCAATTGGTTGTGTAATTCCCAAGGTTTGATCATTTGATTGCATGCAACACTTGTACACTCAAACTAGTTTACAAATACTTGTTACACTACCTTGGAATCTCCACCATAGCTGGGAACTTGAATTCTCTACATGCATTAGTTATTTTAGGTTGATTGATTAGTTAACTGGATGATCATTGAGTTAGACTGTTGTCCTACTGCACAACTGACCTTCCATTAGTTCCTCGAACTGTTAGAACTAGTTTAATTTAACACAACTCGATATAACTGAAGTGGATTTCTAAAATTTAGCAATCACACATGCTTAACTCAACTCTAAGCCCTCTAACTTGAATTTACTGAGATAACTGAGTGACAAGAACCATGTCACACAAGTTAACGACATCCAAGTTGTTTGTTGATGTGGAAATTCTTTTTTTCTCAATTTGACCAAGGCCAAGTCAAATTGAGACTTTCTTGTTGCACTTCTCAACACTCCCTCTCAGCAAAAAAGGGATTATCAACCACCCCTATCCTACACTTGTGGAACTCGAACTTCCCTCTTGACAAATCCTTTGTCAAGATGTCAACATCTTGTTCCTCTTTCGGAATGTATTGTAGCAACATTATCCACCTCTGAGACATTCCCGTAAATCATGATACTGGATATCTATATGCTTTGATTGATCATGAAATATCGAATTCTTAGGGAGCTTAATGCAACTATGATTATCACAATAGATCATAGTTGGATCCATCATCTGACCAAACAGTCCCACAAGTATCTTTCTCATATAGATCGCCTCACATGCTGCTTGACTTGCAACCATTTATTTTGCTTCTGCTGAACTGAGCACCAGAAATATTTTCTTCCTGTTGTACTAGGAAACAATTGCGGACCCAACACTAAAAATTCCACTTGATGTAATCTTTTAATCAAATGGAATCCTTGCCCAATCTGCATTTTTGAAGCCACACATCTTCACTCCCTTTATCCGTCTGTACCATAATCCATACTAGGTAATGACTTTGAGGTACTGTAAAACATGCTTAGTTGTCTTCCAATACAATTTGGTCAGCTTAACCATAGCTTGGATCAAATGGTTGATTGCATAGCACATATATGGTCGTGTGTTCACAAGATACATCATTGAACCCGCTAACTGCCGATAAATGGTAGCATCCACCTCTTCACCTGAAGTGGCAGTCTCCTTCCTCCAATTGGTCGCTAGAGGTGTCTCCATGTGCTTACAACTCTCCATGTTGAATCTCTGTAGTATCTCTTTGGCATACTTTCCTTGACACACAAACAATTCCCCATCGCTTTTCCATACTTCTAGCCCAAGGAAGTAGTGCATGAGACCCATGTCCTTCATCTCAAATTCCCTTGCAAGGTCCTCCTTGCAAGAGATGATCAATTTCTCATCACCCATCAATATTAAATCATTGGCATATAAAAAAATGATAAGAAATCTACCTTATACCAAGATATGATAGAGGTTTGCATCCAATTCAATTTTGGTGAAGGCTAATCCTTTGAGATAACTGTTGATCCTGGTGTACCAAGAACGAGGTGCCTATTTGAGATTGTATAATGATCGCTTGAGTCTACACACATGAGACTCCCGATTAAAATTTTTAAAACATTTTGGTTGCTCAATGTACACTTCCTCCTTAATAACACCATTGAGAAATGTTGTTTTTACATCCATCTAGTGGATCTTCCACCCCATCTGAGCATCTAGTGCAAGAATTGATCTAATGGATGAATACCTTGCTACATGAGAAAATGTTTCCTCATAGTCAATTCCCTCAACTTGAGAGAATCCTTTGTCCACAAATATGGCCTTATACTTCTCTATGCTTTAGTCTGCTGCATGCTCAACCTTGAAGATCCATCTCGAACCCACAACTGATTTACCTACCGATCTTGGGACCACTTCCCATTGCATCAATAAAAAATAGTTGCTCAATTTCTTCCTCAAAAGAGGATGGCACAATCTCTAATATCTCAGTCATTAGAGTCATGTAGCCAATGTACCTCTCAGATGACATTTTCTTGCACAAATTTGAAGGAGCTCCCACATTCTCCCTCACATCCTGCACCAATCTATCAGTTTCCCTAGTTCTTTTTCTACCTTCTTTAGATGTTTATGCTTGAGCGGATGTCTCGACTCTGCCTCCTCTCTTTTCCTCCATTTGTGGCTGCTTCACAACTTCCTGAGGCTCCTGCTTTGGAGCTAAAATCTCCTTCTCTGGTGGGATCTGAAGCTCCCTCTCAAGATAGCACCACATCACTTTCTCTGTTGGAAATAATGAGAGGGGGGGTGAATCAATATTTATTTTTCAACTATTATTTTACCTGTTAAAACATTTATATTTAGAACACAAGATGAACAACAAGTATCAATGCTTTTATTAATATAATCTTTGCAATAAAATAGATACAATATATAAATGGTTGCAATTAGTTGCTAAGCACCAACTTGGACTTTTGTGAGGCTCTAACCTCCAGAGCTCCAACTATGTTTTACCAAGGCAACAATCTTGGACTTAGGAGCACCAACTCCCAAGGACTTCAATCCTTCCAGTTCCTGAGACACCAGTCCCAAGCACACCAATCCTTCCTACTTCTAAGGCACCAATCCCAAGGACTCCAATCCTTCTTACTTCTGAGGCATCAACCCCAAGGACTCCAATCCTTCTTACTTCTGAGGCACCAATCCCAAGGGTTCTGACTCGATCTTGTCAAGACATGTTTGATAGTAATGTTCTGCTCTTAGAACTCTTCTTTACCGAGTTCTGTCTATTTACAACTTCATTGTAGTCTCCATGCTACAACATCAATGACAACCAATCTTCTTATGAAGGAGTCTTCACAACTCTTCATACTATCCACGCAGAGTCTCCAGTAGCCCTCATGATCTCTGATAATGTCTCCACACAACTTTAGTGAGTCTACTATTAGCTGCACTAAGCTCTGCATAAGAACCAATTTTCTGTTCAAGCATCTATTCTAGCTGTCACAATAAATGTTTTAGCATGACTGCTTCTCTGTTGGCTACTTCTCCCTTCAAACAATGTGAGATAAAACTTTATTAATTACATCTCAGAATTATCCTTCAGACTACATTGTATACTTGATTAATTCTTTCACAGGGTAACACGATTAGCTGAGAAGCTCACTCTTCGAATGCCTCTTGTCCTATTGGTCCTTCGATGCTTTTCTGTTTTGCTGGACCCTACGACTATCTCTATTTCCTCCAGCTTCTTCAACAACCTTCAACTTTGCTTGCTCTATGTTTCTGTATCTTCCTGATGCCTCTGACCGTCGATTTCCTCTTTCTACTGGCTCTTTGGCTTCCTCCTCGGTCACTGTAGTTTCCTCTGCCTTGCTTGATCTTTCGACTTCCCTCCTTGGTCGCTGTAGTTTCCTCTACCTATTTGGATTAGCCACTACTTCATGGACACGTTAATACAAAAGAGCAGGCCGTATTATAGAGGAAATGATGCTTATAAACCAATATCAAAGAGATCCCTTTTTTCCTTTTAATAACGTTCATACACAGGACTTTACTGTTATATAGAGATTGTACCAATCAGGAGGCCCCACCTGCCACGTCACTGTCACAATCGCAATCGCCATGATTTAGCCCACTGAACTATCGGAACCGTTATTCATGCATTTTGGTCTTCAAACCTCGCGCAATACAATTATTGGGAATACATAGGAATATGTGGAAAAACCCGACCGAATGCTTAAGGCTAGACTTCAAATTCCCTACGCCTGCATCTATAAACTTTATCGGGTCCGCTGTGTAATTGCAATCGACAGTCGTAGCTTTCAAAGGTTTTGTATAAGTTGAGCCCATAACATTGCCAATGCCTAATGGCCCTGCTGGACGCGATATAGTATTAAGCTGTGTTACAATCGAACCATTGGGTCCGTGACATATATCGCAATTGGCACTTTCGAAGCGGCAAGGCCTTAAGCTCTTGTGATATGGCAGATGTGACATACAATAAAGTCATATTGTAATGTTTAAGTGGGTCCACATGCTTTATTGCAATCGACGCTTAGCGAGGTCCGATAGGCGGATGCGATATGATATTAAAACAAACTGAAATGTTGCAGTGGGTCCGCATGTATCACAATTATTATATATATATATATATATATATATATATATATATATATCACACGTGTATATCGCAGTCGAGGGTTTCGGGTGGTGGCTCGTTGTAGAACCCGTCGATTACAATATCGTCGATATATACATATTCCACTTTCAATAGTGTAAATTGCATATATATGTTATATGCTGCTTCGCCTCTACCTTTAACTCTTCCGCACATATAGATATATAGATATATATATGTATTTTTCTCTTTGGTACTTTGGCATGTATTACTCTTGATAAGACTCCTTGGCATATATTACTCCCGATATGGCTGATATGCCTTTGATGGCTCTGTTTTGCTCCTTTGATGGCTCTGTTTGCTCCTTTGATAGCCCTATTTGCTCCTCTCTGTTTTGCTTCTCCGATAGTTCTATTTTCTCCTCCGATAGCTCTATATTTGCTACTCTGATAGCTCTATTCACTCCTCTGATAGCTCTGTTTTGCCTCCTCTGGCATGTTAACTCCTCTTTTGATGACTTCCTCCTCTCAGTTCTTCTTGGGCATGTATTACATGCAATGCTCCTCCAATGTGGCTCCTCTTGCTCCAATGTCTTCCTTTGGCTTTGCAATGTATTTCAATGACCTCCTTTGATAATAGACTCTTACTCATGGCTTGGCTTTTCTGTAGGCCTTGCTCCTGTTTCTTCATGGATATTCTCTGCTTCCCCTTTGCTTCATATCATCATCTAGTATCTAGAATATTGCCATATTGACATCAATTACAACCTAGGTCAACATTCTCATCATCAAACTTTACATCATTTGCACAACAATCATTATGAGGAAAGGTAAGTACACACGGTGATTGTGTGGATTTTTGGTGTAACCCACAAAAACTTCCAACTCTACCGTTGACTTAAGCTTCTTCCTCGAATATTTGGAGACATGGTAGTAAATAGAGGCTCCAAAAATCCTGAAGTGAGACACATCTGGCATTCTCCCCGAGAAATCCTCCTTTGGTGTAATCATTCCAATAATTTGATGAGGACTCTAGTTCTGCAAGTAGAATGTTGCGTTACATGCTTGTACCCACAAACGCAGTGGCAGGCCTTGGTCATGTAGCATAGCTCTCACAACTCCCACAATGCTCTGGTTCTTCCTCTCAGCTGCCCCATTCTGTTGTAGGTTGTGGGGTGCTTTCAACTCTCTTCGAATGCCTTCTTTTGCACAAAACTCCTTGAAATAATTTGAAACATACTCACCTCCATTTTCGCTCCTGAGAGCCTTCACCTTCTTGCTAGTCTCTTTCTCAACTAGTTCCTTGAATTCTACAAACTTTGAAAATGTCTCATCCTTCTTCCTCATGAAGAGTATCCAGCACTAACTTGAGAAATCATCAATAAAAATAAAAAAAATACTTATGTATGGAAGTGGAGGTTATCGAGAAAGGTCCACAAACATTAGAGTGGACTCTTTCCAAGACCGCATGTGCTTTGTTGTCTTGTTCATGGAATGTGTATTTCACATACTTCCCCAAGGTACAACCCTTGCAGACATCCTATCACTCAAGTGATCCTTTAGGGAGGTCAGTGGTTATTATATGCATAGTTTTCAGGGCACCATGATGCAAATGGACCAATTTACGGTGTCAACATTCATCGAAATCACGGCTCTGAATTTTCTCTGCCTTACTGCTTAATGGAAAGCAATATTCCACATCCAACTTGTACATGTTCTTCACCTGGATCCCGATCTGCTTCACCTATCCAATGGCTATGTGTCTCATGATTTCTTTCCCTTTTCTGAAGATCACATCATAACCATGGTCTTCCAGAAGTGCTATAGAGATGAGATTCTTCTTTAGGACTAGAACAAACATGACATCTTTGAGGCGAAGAGGGGATCCTGATGGTAGAAAACCAGAAAGGCAAAGATATTTTCTTATACTTGATCATTACTTGTGATGTTCTTGACATATTATTAGGTTTTATTTATATCTTATTTCTTTTAGTTCATCCAACAATTACCAAAACAAAATCACATAAAACAATGGACAATAGATATAGGTACTATGCCAGGGAAAAATCCCCCTAGACGAGAAAACCCAATCAAAATTATCTTCTTTTTAATAGTATTATTTGAGACTCTTCACCCTAGACAAAGACCAAACCTTCCTTCCACACCAATTCAACCTCCCAGATCTTTGACCTCTCTTCCATCAACTTCGACTATGTAGCAGCTTCTGACATCAGTAAAACTTGGAATACTTTGATCTCCCAAACTAGGGCATGCAACAGAGAGAGAGGCACCAAAATTTCATTTTTCTTCTTCTCCTTAGACTCCACCCAACTCACACTTCCTTTGGCCTCCTTAGCACACTTCACACTTCTCCTACTTCCTTAGAGATATTGAATGTGCTTGAGATGAGATACTCCAAATGATTCAACTTTCTTCTATTTATATGTTTCAAGGGAGGTCAAATTGATGTCCTTAGGATGATTGGATTTCTTCTAGGCCGACTTGATGTGGAGGATACATAAATTATATTTGACTAAATACTAAACCTTTTTACATGATTCAAAAGCCTAAGAAGGGTCTCTTTAAAAGTACAATCACTGCGTCTATTGACTCAGAATAAATCCTAGAATTCCTTAATGGGGACTTTGACCTAAAACATGGTGACCCAAGCATGAAACCCATGCTTTAATAAGTCACAATAATAATAATAATAATAATAATAAAATAATAATAATAATTTTCTTTATTCTTTTGACAAGTACATTACATGATGACTCAAATACATTTAATGAAGACCGAACCTAGTTACATTTTCCAACACTCCCTCTTAACTAGGAAGGTATTCATCATATAAAAGTACAAGTAAGATCTCAACTATATGAACCATGAAGAACTTTAGGCACCACAATGCAATGGACTAGGTTCTTGACCAGGGCAATCTATCCATTGGTCTCTCAACAATTTAGGCATCACAATGCCACAGACTAGATTCATGACCAGGGAAATCTATCCAAGTGGGAATAATATGGAATCAAGCTTTCAACCTCTCTAGGTACCATCAGGCTTACTTACTAACCACCAACCCAAAGATCTAGGTGTGTATCCAAAACAGAGCTCTATAATCAACACCACCTTTTCCAACTTCGGGACCTAGACATCAATGTAAAGTGCTGGCTATATGCCTTCCCAGGAAATGCTTCACTCACAAAGCCTCAACACTCCTTGATCCAGTAGATCAAGGATGACCAATCTCTCCCAATCAAATTGTTTGGTAACCAAATTGCTATCAAAACCTTTGAGTGATTCACCTATTAAAACACAACCCCATTAAATAATATATTTTCATATGTACATAATCAAATAAAAACCTCCAGGGTCTTTCCAACAACTTGATGTTGCTTCTCAAATTTTAATAGTAGGACTATCAACTGAATCTTTGATAGAATATTCCTCAATCATACACTTTCATTTCCTACTTCTCATGAAACAATATATCCTCTGAAATTCATTCTTCAATCAAAACCAAGCTATGCCCTCCCTCTCAACTAGGGAGCATATCTTTATCCAGACTCCATCTTAATCTTAAGGAGATCAACTTCTTATTTTCATTATATGAGAATCTCTCGTGGCTTCTAACCATTTTCATCAGAGTTGTCATCACCCCAGTCATGACCTGCACAACTTAGATACCAAGTATAACCAAATCTATAGAAGCATGAAGTTAGCCATTTCAAAATTATGGAATCATTTCAACCTTACATATATTAGATACCCAAACTCAAACAAGAGACACATTCTCTTCAACATCTTGCTAGGGAATTTGTCATAAACCCTAAACTACTTCATAACAAATTCCGTCTAGGGTTTCAATGTTTCTTTCAAAGGTGTGACATACCCTACTATAACATATAGTAAACCCTAGAAACAAATATATATCTACAAGGCATTTAACAACTTTCATAATTCATATGTTAGACATTCCACTAGGGATTCATACAAATCCTAGATTTCATGAAAAAGAATCATCGAAACCAATCACAACTTAGTCATTAACATGACCAACTTCCACTAGGGTTAGTTACAAACCCTAGATTTTGAAACATCAATCCCAACTAAAACTCAGATTTCAACAATCTTACACAAATCTCAAATTATCATATTGTCATCATTCATTAGATATTTTCACTTCTACTAAGGTTTAACTCCAAAACCCTAGAATTTTACAAATATTATCATCCTAGAAAGACAAACTTTGACTAGAGTTTGTTTCCAAACCCTAGGATTCATGATAACTAATAAATAGGCTAGCTCATACATCTAGGAATTCATCATCATGGATAGGTATTTTATATCATGTGTTAGTCAAACCTAACTTCATAAATATCAATAAGAGTTAGATATACAAAAAACTTGATTAGACTAGGGTTTGATCAGACAAACACACACATACCAAGGAAATCATTTCTGAGGCATTATAAGGGTCTTGATTATACATTCCACCAAACCTTAATGAGTTAGGATTTTAATATAGGAACATAGCAAACCAACGATTACCAATATTCCACATGTTTAGGATTTTAGACTTTATCATTCAACCCTAACAAGTTAGGTTTTCTTGATCATACCAAAATGCTAAACATGACATCATAAACAAAAAATTCAAATAGAATTTCTCAATAACCCTAAGTAGTTTTAGGATTTCAGACATTAACATTAGCATATCCTTAGGTTAAGGTTTTCCAGAGAACCTGTCTAGGGTTCTATAAAATCAGCTAAGAATAGGAGTGGGGTAAATTGATCAAATGGCGAATCTCCCAAAATAAGAATCAATATGATTCACTATAGCTAGTCAAAACAATGTTAGTAATAGATTATCAAATGAATAAACATTTAATATAAAGAAATCAAAATTTTAAGGCATACCTTCATTCCTTGACAAACCTTGTCTTGAGAGGTCCTCTTTCATATCCTTGAGAATATAGCGGATGCTTTCCTAATAAATATAATAGAGGGAGAATATAATCACAACTAAACGAGTACATGAAACCAAAAATTGAAAGGAATTGAGATACTTATCTTTGTAATTTGTTGGGTGCTCCCTCCAAAGCTTGAGGGATGCCTATAAACTTACAAAAACAGAAAATGTCTTTTTCCAAAAACATGTTAAAAACATATAAATTCTAAAACATCAAAAATATAAAATAAGATATCTAAGGCTACAAGAAAAGGACTTAGTAGTGTAAGTCCCTTATGTCATATTATTCGGGTTTGGACTTCTTTAGGTCTCCCTCTTCAACAACATTGGATTGATCTCTTTCTCTCTCCTTGTTTCTTAGATTGTTGGGACATACATTTTTGTAGTGACCTTTCTTATGACATTGATATCATTCTACCTTGGACATGCCAACTTTCTTCCTTGGTCCTTTTGATTTCTTTCCTTTATGTTGAGCAATGTAGGCATTTGAAACATATTTGTAATCGACAACTAATGAGATCCTCAATTATTCCTGACTGCAGGCAGTCCATAGTTCTTCAAAAGTGGGAGCTTCCTTCCAACTGTTAAGACCTGTAGCAAATGAACCCCAAGTAGGTGAAAATCCTAATAAAGCAGTGATCACGAGTTCTTTGTCTGGAACAATTTCATCAATGGCCAAAATATTATCTATCTTTTGGCTACTATATCTTCTTTAATCATCTTTGTGGTCCTTAGTTCATTCTTCAAGCTTTCCACTTGATCAATGTTCTTAATAGTGAATAACTTTTACAAGGCTTCATACATTTCCCGTGCATGATTGGTGTTAGCTATTAATGGGACAATATTTCCCTTTATTCCTTCTACCATTAGAGTCATGACAACCAATTCTAATTCTTTGAATTTTACTTTGTTAGCATCACTAGAGTCATTTGTAGGCTTCTTAACTTTTCCTTTGACCAAGTCAAGTACTTTGTTCTTTTCAAGGATGAGGCCAATCCTCTTTTTCCAAGATCTATAATTTGAGGCTCAAGTTTGTTTTCTCTCTTGATTGTGCTAGAAATCTTCCTTGAATATAGTAGACTCTTTCCCTGAGATAATCCTTTTGAATGTTTCCTTGATCAAGTGCTTGGGATTGACTTTTTCTTTCTTTCTTCACCAAAGCTCTGATACCATGTTAGAAAATCAGAAAGGAAGAAATATTTTCTTATACTTGATAATTACTTGTGACGTTCTTGAATTATTATTAGGTTTTATTTATATATTCTTTATTTTAGTTCATTAAGAAATTATCAATGCAAAAGCACATAAAACAATGGATACCGGATATAGGCATTATGCCAAGGAAAAGCCCCCCTCAAGGGGAAAACCCATTCAAAATTCTCTTCCTTTCAATAGTATTCTTTGAGACTCTTAACCCTAAACAAAGACCAAACCTTCCTTCCACACCAAGTCAACCTCCCAGATATTTGACCTCTCTTCCAGTAACTTTGACTATGTAGCAGCTTCCGACATCAAGTAGCTTTCGACATAAAAAAACTTGGAAGACTTTGATCTCCCAAACTAGGGCACGAAACAAAGAGAGAGAGGCACCAAAATTTCATTTTTCTTCTTCTCCTTCTACTCAACCCAACTCACACTTATTGTAATGCCCTGCTCTAGTGGATTCACAATAATATGTCATTAAAATTTATTTAGCCCTAAGGCCTACACTTTATTCTTTGAGGACCTCAGGTTGAGGATCTAGACATATGACTCTATTATTAGTGGTTGTGATGTTTATGTATGTTCTCCATTGATATTATGATGAAGATAGAATTAATGGTTATGTATGTATCTATTAGTATTATGATGATTGTAGCATTTATGGTTATGCATGTTCTCTATCGATACTATGATGATTGTAGCATAAATGGATATGTTTGGTCTCTATTGAATTTATGATGATGATAGTAGTAAAGGATATGTATGCTCTCTACTGATATCATGATGATAATAACTTTGATGGATATGTATGTTTCCATTGATGTTATGATGATGATAGCCATGATGGATATGCCCCCATGTTACCTACTTGCATTAGTTCTAGTTCACAATGAATAATGATGCGAAGGACTAGGTGATGTTAATGATGCTATTATGACAATGACTAACACTGAGAAACCTTGTATTGATGATTATTGAGTATGGCAGGAAACCATCATAGGCACTCGCATATTACGAGTTGATGACACCTGATTTGATGAAATTTTATATTATTTTATCATTGAAATTCTAAGTCGATTTTGAAACCTAATATATATGTTTATATATATTCTAATGATATGTTAATGGTTGCAGGCACATATTAGTTGCTTGATCGAATGACTCACATATGGGTGATGGGGTTGTACAAGTAGATGGAACTACATGGGAGGGGTGGGATAGTGTCCCTGATCTCACCCACTAGCTCTCCCACCGTGACTTGGGCTGGAACAGTTGAAACACCTTTGCCTTGAAGATCACGATGCCATGAGGGCAGGTCCCAAAGTTGGGTTGCTCATGAGGATTTTACCGAGGGGGCGCGCATCAAGGCAGATTCCTTGATCCCCGACACCAATAGTCTCACTATAGTAGGAAACATAAGAGATGATAGTGGTCTATGACATTGCACCTATACTTTCCCTTTGTAGTCACTGAATGCTTGAAGGGCAAGTGGTGTCGCACCATTGGAACTTCAAGGGAATTTCTTGAAAGGTGTTAGTATCGGTATCTTCATCCCTCCATCAGTGATCAAATTGCTCTTTTTGCATGCATATTAGGTGTCCCATCCAATCAACTGCATTCCATTAGGTCATGGATCAACTGCATTCCATTAGGTCATGGATCAACTGATGGTAGTGGTTTCATGTCAATTTCCCTCATGATATTCACCTGCTGACCTATTTTCACATATTTTAGGTCATTTACTGTCATTCTGTTTCATTTCATTTATAAAAATCAGTTTTAGGGTTTTAGTCTCACTAGGTCTAGGGTTTTTCATCATGGTCATCCAAAACTCAATAAGAGGTCAACAGGCACATGAGGAGGTTTTATAAGTTCATAAAATCATAAATTCACTGATGATATGCTCAATAAATGGCTTTTACCTCAAAACTTTGTTTTGAGGTGAAAACAAAGTTTTTCCATTTTGTGTACAATTTCATGTAATTTAAAGTGTTTCTATATGTAGTAAGTTCAACAACTACTATTGGTCACCTTGCCAACTCCAGCCACTGCAACAACAAAAGCACCAATGCATCAGTCCATCAATTGATCAAGAAAAGTAAATTTTCAAATGAAAAACAAAGTTTTTAAGAAAAGTGACTAAAACTTTATAAAAGAGGGTTTGCAATGAGGAAAAAATTAAAAGTCCATTTATAAAGTGAATTCATTTTAGTCATCCATTTCATTGTGAAAAAACATCTTTGAGGAGCCAAAATCGCGATTTAGAGGGTAATTGAGCAAAAGAGGAGGAAACCCCCATTTTTGTAGCAAACTCGCCTGGCATTGCGCATTAGAGGGTTGGCACTGTGCATAAGCTAGTGTTAAAATACAAAGGCGCTGCGAATCAGGAGGATGCTGCGCATTGGGTCCAGTGCGCTGCGCATTGGCCAGGAAGGTTCCAAAAGCATTCGAAATCACCCAAAACTCTTCCAAACGCTACATTTCTCTCCTACAAGTAAGTTTTCATTGACCTTGAGCTAAATTTGGTCTTCTTCATGTTTTCTTCATGAGTTTTGCATCTTGAAAATCAAACCCTAGCTTATCTTCATATATTTTCCTTTCATTGCAAAACTTTCACTCCATAACAAAACCAATACCTTTTTCCCCTTTTCCACACTTCATTGCCCTAAATCAAACCATTAATTCCATTTTCCCTTTCCCACTCCCCTAAGAAGACTCACTCTCTTTATCAAACCCTAAGTCCCTCATAAGTCAAAACCCTAATTTCCTAAACCTGTCCCTTCATTCCCCTACTACATTCCACATTTGCAAAATCTCTTCATACTCATCTCCTTGTCCCCACCAATTTTCATTTTCCACCATATCATCATCACATCACATCCCTAAGTCAAACATCATGGAAAGAAATAGTGAATCCAGTTTTGAAGAAGAAACACTTAGTGATAGCTCAAGGGAAAGAAATGTACAACCCAGGAGACCTCACAAGGGTGGAAAAATTATTAGGGAGGAACCTATTAGCATGACTTAATTCATTGCTTGTCCTCTTGCCACCACATGTTTCAGATATCAATCTTGTTTTGAGTTTTATGAGATGGTTGAAAGGGTTAAATACGATCATGAGTTAGCAAGGCAGTTTGTCATAAACAGGGAGAATAATGTGGTGCACCTTGCTGGGATCAATTTCACTCTTTCACCAGCTATCATTTCAGAAGCTACAAGAATGCCAGATGTAGGGGAAAGTGGAGTAAAAGACAGAATATCAGTAAACAACATTATGAACCTCATATCAAGGCCAAATACCACGGTAAACTTAGCAGGTTGTTTCCTTTCAAATTCTTGGAGGACCGGTATGTTCCACTCATGAAACTTATCATCAAATACTTTACATGTGAGAGTAGGTTCTCCAGAATTTATGCCTACCACATCAGATTACTTATGCACTTCACTAGGGTTAGAATGCTGAGCATTCCATATTTCATTTGTAAAAACATAGAGAGAATGATAGTGACTGCAAAAAGGAAACCTTTTTTCATTAAAATTGTGGTTTTGCATCAGCTCACTCAGTTGGGAGTGTCATGGGAAACTTTCATTTCCCATGAATGCTTCAAGGGGTCTCAGATGTTTTCAGATCCTCATGAGGAAGGTGAGCCTTCTAGGCAACAAAAAGAGCATGAAAGTAAAACTGAAGAGGCTCAAATTCCTGTGTTTGTTACTTATGAAAGAGGCACTAGGATGCTTTTTGCAGCTGCCAAACGAGTACTATCTCCACCAGGGGTGGAAGGGGTCTCGTTTTCTTCACCGGATCACAGGCAAATGCTATCTTCACCAGGGGTGAAAGGGGCTTTGCCTTCTTCTTCAGCTGAACAGGTACAGGGAAGAGAAAAAGGAAAGCAACAAGGGCATGAAGAGGGCCCTACTGAAGGGCAAGACAAGGATTTTGTTTTAGTTGAGGAGGATGACACTGATTTGGGCTCTCAAAGCTCAAGAATTAAGGATATGATCATCAAAGAAAAGAAGGCTAAAATCCAAGCCTTATCACTTGACCTTGAGAGGGCCAAATGGATCATTAAATTTCTTGAGTAGGAGAACAAGCAACTGGAGGACATACAAACTATTATGGAGCTGCAAACAATTAGAGAAAACAAGCAAGTGGCAAAAAGAAGAAAAATCAAGATGACATCCCTTGAGAAAGAAATTGAGGCTGACCGAGAATCATGGTTGGAAAGAGTGAACATCCACCTTGAGAAGATGCTTGATAAAGCTAACAAAGAGAAGAAAATGCTGCTCCATATGGCTTATCATTACTTAGCTCGGAATAAAATTTGCAAGACAAGGATAAACAACTTAAAAGCTAAGTTAAAGAGAACCTTGTGAGCCAAAAAGGAACAAGATAAACTTAAAATTTTGGCTGAAGCTTCATTAGCTCAGCAAAGCAATTAGTAAGCTTGCCTCTTGCCAAATTTGAAGAAATTTTGGAAATTTTGTCATTTCACAATTTTGTAATTCAAAACACAGGAATTTTCAGCAGTGGTGCTACACATTGAGTTGGCTCAATATTTTGCAAAATGGCTTGCATTTTTGGATTCCTCATGGAAAAATAATGAAACCAAGAAAGTTTCATAAGATTTGGAGGAGATTTGGGTCACTTAAAGTGCAAAAAACACCTAAAAAATGCCCTCTTTGCCACTTTTTGGACCCACAGGAACTAGTCTTGGGAGAAATGATTTTTGAAGGGTCAAATCAACTCCAAATCAGAAAATTCAAAGTGTTATAGAAACTAGACAGGCAGAGCTTTCCAAAAAGCTATCTTGGGCATGATTTGGTGAAGTGAAAGGAATAAAAAATCAGCATTGAATTAGTTCTTCACATCAGGCTCAAGCTGCTACGCATCGGGCAAATTTTTGCCAATTTTGCCTTAAAACTCAGAATTTCGCCTAGTTTGACTGTCAATTGACTTTTTCTTCTCTCTTTGGTAAATTACTGATGTAATATGATGTAAATATGATGAAAAATGACTTGAGGGGGTAGATACATCAGTTAGAGGTGGTTTGAAGTTGAATGAATCAGTTTCCATAGTTTTAGAGGCAAGCTGTTCCACTGCCTCTTTTCTAGTTCCTAGTTTAGATGTTGTTGAAACAACTCCTTGACTCATGGATTCGACCCGTGATGGCTAGAATAGGTGGTTTTATGCTTATATTTTATACTTTCTTATTCATTTATAAAGGTTGGACTCTTGTGGATCAATTAAGCATTATTGTAAATCACTTCTACAGTTAGGCAAGGAAATGAACTGAGGTTTTGCAGCATTTTGTGGGATTCTTGTGGTAATGTGTCTTGGCATTGTTTCTTCCTTTTTTATTTAGTGTTCATTGTTTCTTCCCTTTTTATTTAGTGTTTCTCTTATGTGTATATGTGCCAACATCTATTTCTTTCTTCATAACTAAATGAATCAAGAGAATTAGGTGGAATCCATTGATGTTCAGTGCTCTGCCTTGAGGATACATTTAGTTTTTAATGTTTTCTGTTGTTTGAAGAGGACTCATGAACTTTGCATGCCCTCTCCAACTCCTCACCAGTCTTTAAACTTACCATCACATCCAATTCAAAGTGCTAAAACACTTTCCTACCTTGCCCCACAGAAACCTCTGCAAATCTGAGTTGATTTCCCGGACCCAAAGTTGCCTTCTTCATTTGATCCAACAACCAACCATTAAAATCAATCAAAATCCTTTGAGCTAATATACCTAGCCTAAAATCATCATTTATTTTCAGTGATCTCAAGCCCTAGTTTCCATATTCTATTTGAGATTGACAAGGAGAGAGCCCTCTCCTGACCTGGTAGGGCTAGCTACTAGGTTAAGCGTAGTTTGATGTTACCCTAGACCTGCCTTCCTTCAGCCAGAGGTAGATTTAGGCGCTAACATAGTGGAAACCATACTGGGGAAGAAATGAAAACTATTACCCCAATACATTTAAAACAATTCTAGACTTTTGGATGATAGGTTTAGAATTCAGTATGCTGAAAAGATTGTAATGTCCATTTGAATTTTTGGAAAAATTCAACACACTGGATTCCAGAGGATACACTAGGGGCAATCCTGATCCTGATTCTCCTCCTGTGTATGAAAACCCAAATCTCATTCCAAGAATTCTCAGGCAAGAAAGTTCTTTGAGTCCAGCACTGGTTTTCAGATCTCATTCATGCCCAGTCATTTTTCAATATCTTGAAGATCTCCCGTTTGATGAACACTTTGATCTATCTTTGTTTGAAACTAAATCTGAAAGTGCAGTTGGTGATGCTGTTTTAAATCCATAGTTTATCCAATATCTTGAAACTGAAAGAGAGAATAGATAAATTGATGCTTATATTTTGAATCTTCAAACCTCTATTGTGGCTATCAATATTCCCGAGCTCTTAGAATCTGCATTTGCTACTCTTGGTTCATCTGCTGTTTCGTCTAGTTTTGAAATTCATACTGAACCTCCTTTTATCCCCACCCTTCCCGTTCAGCCCACTATATCTGATCAGAGATCTACTGTCTCTTCTCCCCCTTCAACACCTCAAACATCTATTATTTCTTCACCTCCTTCGACACCTCATACACCCATCACATCGATTGCCCTTGTTATTACAAATCCTCCTACTTCTCCAAGGCCAGTTTCCAATCCACCTCGGGCAATGGCTGCTAGATATGCACCTCTCGTTTTGCCATAGAACTTGGATGCTATGCCTGCTGATTACCAAAGTAAAATACTATTGTTTGATGCTACCCAAGGTATCACAACACAACAACATATGGACAGGATGTGAGACTTTTTTGATCTTCATGAGATAGATGAAGAGAATGTGACCATGCAATTATTTGTGCAAAGTTTTGGAGGCGAGGTGTGAAAGTGGTTCAGAGCATTGCCCATGGGAACTATCAATACATTGGCGGTTCTTCATAGACAATTTCTGGATCATTGGGAGGTAAAGAAAAATCCACTCCAAATTCTTTCCGAGTATGAAAATATAAAGAGGAATGTTGGTGAAAGTGTTTAGGATTATTGTGTAAGATTCAATACTATCTATAATGATATTCCAGCTGATATCAAGCCATCGATGGGGCTGGCTTTGATAAAATTTCTCGATGGTATTGAACCCGACATGGCATACCAAATGAGAGAACGAGATCCTGCTACATTGGAGGATATGCAGAAAATTGCAGTGAGTGTGGAGGCAAATATGCTAGTTAAGAGAGCGAGGACAAAGACCGAGAAGAAAGTGACCATAAAGGAAGAAGCTTCTTCCTCAAATAATTTGCTTCGTAAAATTGATAGAATGCTTGATAGACTCACAATTGCAGATACGTCCGAGACACCAATCAGAAATCTAAATTTCTGTGGTTAGCAGCAGCCACAGTTCAGGATTAAACAGTGGGAGCAAAGAGCGTAAGATCAATCAGCACAACAACAAGTCAAGGCACCTCTACAAGAGAACTATGTGCATGGCTCGGAGTCAGAGGATGATGAGAATCCAATAGGAGAGGAGAATCATTTTTTTACAGTAGATGGTTTTCCTATCTACATCACGGAGGATGAGGAATATTCAGAAAGGTTAGCTGTACAGAAAGATGAGGATTTTATATTAGTCAATGAAACAATTTTGGAGGAAGAATCAAGTGAATATCAGAGGGGATATATGAATGCACTCACAGTGCAACAAAGATAGTATTCACTCGGGAGCAGGGATGTACCAATCAATCCAATTCAAAAGCGAGAGGAAGCAGCACAACCAAAAAATGATTCTCCAAATGTTTAGAAAAAAGGAAAGGAGCCAACAGATCCTACTTCTAGCAAAGTACAATCTGCAAATGAGAAGTCAAATCAGCCAAGTATAGCAAAGGACAAGTATGAAAAGGAGGATGCTCCCTCAAAGAGGTAGATAAAACTACAGCCTTTAGCTTAGAGAATGAGATTGCTAAGTTAAAAGTATCAATACCTCTGACTGAATTAATAAAGAATAGAAGTTATAAGATTCAAGTGTCAAAGATTTTGAATGTAGATCCCCTATCTGATATGGTTAATGTGGAAGATGACCAACTCGAGCTTATTTTTGGTCCGACATTAGAAGTCCAATTTAAGGATAGTGAAGTAGCCCCATTTTACATCAGCCTTAGATTGCATGATTATGTCTTGCACAACGCCATGTTTAATTCAGGAGTATCTCACAACTTGATGCCAAAGGCAATTATGGAAAAATTGGGTTTGGATATCACTCGCAAGTATCATGATCTTTATTCCTTTGATTCTGGTAGGGTTAGATGTATTGGTCTCATTAAGGATTTGGTTGTGAGTTTAGATTAGATTCCAGCAAAGAATGTTCTCAGGGATGTAGTTGTGGCCGAATTCCCCCAAGATTTGGCTTGCTTTTATCTAGGTTGTGGGGTACAAAACTCAAAGGGACGTTGCAGTTATATTTCTCCTATGCCACTATTCCCGTGTTTAGTCAGTTAAGAAAATTATATAGGGAGAAAAAGATGAAATATATGATCACGAGTAAGGAGAAACCTTTGAATAATTCAATTAACTATGTACATACAGATCTAGAATCTTTTGTTCTTTATTCTGACAGTGGTTTTAATGATGTAAATAGTTAACTAGTTGAAGTCAAAGATATTCCATAGATAACAAAAAATTTCAGGGCAGTACTTGATCAAGAGAGACAAAGGCTTGAAAGTACTGTTGAACAGTCTACATTCTTCCAGCAACAAAAAATTGATGGACAACATCCGAAGGTAGAAGAGCAGGCAGAATTCCAGCACTTGGAGGAAGAAGCTGGTTTGTGGAGTACAGATTTTGATGGAGCAGTGGGTAAGGATGTTGCAGGAATTGGGATTTGGATACACAACCCTGTTTTCTTACCAAATAAAGTCCCAAGTAATGTAAGAGTTTGTTCATATAAATTGGATTTTGATTGTTCCAATAACGAAGCTGAGTATGAGGCACTGAATGCAAAGAGAATTTTAGTTTATGGCGACTCCGAATTAGTAATCAAACAAGTCAAGGGTTAATACCAAGCCAAACATCCTCAAATGAGGGCTTACCGTAATGCTGTTTTAGATATTTTGAGGTTGTTCCAGATCATACTTTGACATGTGTCCCTCGTACACAAAATGTTATTGTAAATTTTCTTGCTACAGCTGCAAGTAACTTAAAGATCACAATGAATTTTAACAATAAGTTTGAAATTCATGTGAAGCATCGCCTAGCTGTCCCTAATAATCTAAGATATTGGCAGGTGTTTCAGGATGACAAAGAGATTGAAGATTTTTTTGCAAAATGAAGGCAAATATGAAAACACTTCTATAGATGGTGAGCAAGATGATGGTGAACTAGAAATAGAGGTAAATCAGATGGAAGTCTTACATTTGAAAGATAATGTCATCCCTAAAGGCCTTATACCTTAGAGGAATTATTTGATAAAGATGATGTAGCCCAGAAACCAAGATTAGTGCCAACTGAGAAGGGTGTTGAAGATGTAAATATCGGAACAACAGAAAATCCAAAGACGGTGAAGTTGTCAAAGGAATTACCTCCTTAGGTAAAAGCTAAATACATTAGTTTACCTTCATTTTCTGATGTATTTGCATGGGACTATATAGATTTAAAGGAGTATGTCAAAAGTATAATTCAACATATCATTCCAATTAAGCCAAATCAGAAGCCATTTCTCCAAAACTTGAGAAGGATAAATCTGAAGTTGCTTCCTTCAATAGAGAAAGAGGTGAATCGATTGTACAAGGCTGGTATAATTGTTCTGATCAGATTTTCAGATTGGATCTCCAATTTGGTACCCGTGCGGAAGAAGACAGGTGAGATTAGATTGTGTATAGATTTCAGAAGTTTGAATAAAGTGTCATTGAAAGATAATTACCCTTTGCCAAAAATGGACCACATACTCCAAAGAGTAGTTGGAGCATCTTGTATGTCACTGCTCGATGGGTATTCCGGCTACAATCAAATTTTGGTTCATGAAGATGTCAGGAACAAGACAACATTCACCACTCCTTGGGGGACATTCCACTATGCCAAGATGCCGTTCGGTTTAAAGAATGGTGGAGCAACATTCCTGCGTGCCATGGACATCGCCTTCGTAAATGAAAAAGATGTGTTTTTAGTAGTGTATCTTGATGATTTGACTGTCTTTTCAAATTCAGATGAGGAGCATCTTTACCATCTGAAAATTGTTTTTCAGCGTTGCAGAAAATATGGAATATCACTCAATCCCAAAAAGAGCTTGTTTTCCATGGATGAGAGGAAGATTCTCAGTCACATAATATCAAAAGAAGGAATCCGCATCGATCCTACTAGAGTGGAAGCTATACAGAAAATATATTTTCCTCATAATAAGAAAGAGATCCAAACATTTAACGGTGAGATGAACTTCTTACGTCATTTTGTGCCTAATCTAGCTGAACACTTGAGGGAAATTACAAATATGTTGAAGAAGGATAGTGTGGTCAAGTGGACCGAAGAAGATATGAAATCTTTTAACCTGGTAAAGTTGGCTCTTTCTTCAGCCCTGATATTGATCAGTGTGGATTATTCACAGAGTTTTATATTATTTTCATTTGCTTCTGAACATACTATGGCAACATTTCTAATGTAGAAAAGAGATCAGCTAGAAAAGTTGATTGCCTTTTTCAGTAGGAAAATAAGAGATGCAGCCTTGAAATATAACATTATTGAGAAGAAATCTCTTGCCTTGGTGAAAGCTTTGAAATATTTCCGAGTATATATTCTGCACTCCCATATTCTTGCTTATGTCCCTAACATAATGGTCAAAGATGTTTTGGTACAAACAGATCCAGAAGGGAGGTGAGGCAAATGGATAGCAACATTGCTAGAATATGACTTGGAGATAAAGCCAACAAAGCTAATCAAGGGGCAGGGTCTAGCAAAGTTGATGGCAGAGTCTAATTTACATGCATTAGACGTAAACCTGATTGCAGCCATGTCTGAAGAAGATGAAGATAGTTCGCTGATTTAGGTATCTGAAAATTTTCTCCATTCTCCTTGGTATTCAGAAATTGTATATGTGCTCCAACACCTTTCACCGCCACTGGGGATGACGAAAAATAAAGGTAGAACTCTGAAACTAAAGACTGCTAGATTTTGTATTTTGAACAATGCACTTTATTGGAAGGATCTTGAAGGCATTTTGCTGAATTGTTTGATCGAAGAGGAAGCAAAACAGGTCATGAGTGATTTTCATAAGGGAGACTGTGGAGGTCACTTATTTTGGAAAACGACGGCTAACAAAATTTTGAGAGCAGGGTACTATTGGCCTACCTTGTTTGCTGATGTTTATAAAACTGTCATAAGCTGTCATGAATGTTAGATTTTTTGGGGAAGGAGAAAGTTGTAGCCTCTACCTCTCAAGCCAATCAAACTTAGTGCACCATTTTAACAATGGGGCCTAGATTTTATTGGAGAGATTCATCCCACATCTTCAACTCAGCACAAGTGGATCTTAACAACGGCAAATTATTTCACAAAGTGGATTGAGGTGATCCCCACTTGGTAGGCTACAGACTCGGTAATAATTCAGTTTCTTGAAAATAATATTTTGTCACGTTTTGGTTGTCCTAACAAACTGAATATAGATAACGCAACTGCTTTTAAGTCCAAAAAGATGATTGAATTTTGTAGCAAATACAAAATTACCTTGGGACATTCTACTGCATATTATCCGCAAGGTAACAGATTCGCTGAATATTAAAACAAATCATTGGTCAACATCATTAAAAAGCTGCTGGAAACCAATAAGAAGAGCTAGCATAAAAAATTGGTTAATGCACTATGGGCAGATAGAGTAAGTCAAAAGAAGTCCATCGGCATGTCTCCATTCGAGATTGTATATGGTATTGATACGATGTTCCTGACATCTCTCGCAGTGCCGGTTGTTAAACTTCTGCAGGAAGCTGGCAGCGAGGAAGATCATTTTCAGCGAAGAATAAGCCAAATGATCCATTTACAACAGATGAGAGAGGAAGTTTTTCAGAATACCTTTAGGCTGCAAGAGAGAATTAAAAAGATTTATGATCAGAAGGCAAAGGTGGACAAATTTCAGATTGAAGACATAGTGCTAAAGTGGGATGCTAGAAACGAGGATAAAGGCAAGCACAATTTCGAGAACCTGTTGAAGGGACTATATAGAATTGTTGCATATAGAGGTCAAAATGTTTTTCTACTTAAAGAAATGACCGGGGAAGATTGTCCAGGAGGGTTGTTAATGGTCGACTTCTAAAACGGTACTATCTCTAAGAAGTTTTCTGCTATCACATTTTGTCATTGTACATACCATTTTATTTCTTTCATTGCAAAGTTTGCATTGCCATCATTCATTCAGTTTGGGGCCTGAAGTGAATGCTATAAAGCTGAATGTTTGGCTTCAGCCTTTGGTTATTTAGTGTCAGTTGGTTGAGTCATAGTTGAGTCAGTTTTGAGTCGAGGTACTTGTTTGGTGTTCTAAAGTTATTGATTCCATATTTCCCAATGGACGGAGGCACTTATTTGCTTTTCCAGAGATCTATGGTTCTTGGCACCTCCCAGGAGCTACCATCCCAATTGGAGCCAATGTTAGTGTTGGTATCTTCATCCATCCATCAATGATCAAATTGCTCTTTTTGCATGCATATTAGGTGTTCCATCCAATCAGTTGCATTCCATTAGGTCATGGATCAACTGATGGTAGTGGATTCATGTCAATTTCCCTCATGATATTCACCTGCTGACCTGTTTTCACATTTTTTAGGTCATTTACTGTCATTCTGTTTCATTTCATTTACAAAAATCAGTTTTAGGGTTTTAGTCTCACTAGGTCTAGGGTTTGTTATCATGGTCATCCAAAACTCAATAAAAGATCAGCAGGGACATGAGGAGGTTTTATAAGTTCATAAAATCATAAATTCACTGATGATATGCTCAATAAATGTTTTTTACCTCAAAACTCTGTTTTGAGGTGAAAACAAAGTTTTTCCATTTTATGTACAATTTCATGTAATTTAAAGTGTTTCTATATGTAATAAGTTCAGTAGCTACTCTTGGTCACCTTGCCAACTTCAGCCACTGCAAAAACAAAAGCACCAATGCATCAATCCATCAACTGATCAAGAAAAGTTAAATTTCAAATGAAAAACAGAGTTTTTAAGAAAAGTGACTAAGACTTTATAAAAGTGGGTTTGAAATGAGGAAAAATTAAAAGTGCATCCATTTATAAAGTGAATTCATGTTAGCCATCCATTTCATTGTGCAAAAACATCTTTGAGGAGCCAAAATCGCGACTTAGAGGGTAATAGAGCAAAAGAGGATGAAAACCCTGTTTTTGCAGCAAATTCGCCTGGTACTGCGCATTAGACCGACGCTGCACATAAGCCAGTTTCAACTAGTGTTAAAATACAAAGGCACTGCGCATCAAGAGGGCACTGCACATTGGGCCTAGTGCGTTACGCATTGGCCAGGAAGGTCCCAAAATCATTCCAAATCACCCAAAACTCTCCCAAACACTGCATTTCTCTCCTACAAGTAAGTTTTCATTGATATTGAGCTAAATTTGGTCTTCTTCATGTTTTCTTCATGAGTTTTTCATCTTGAAAATCAAACCCTAGCTTGTCTTCATATATTTTCCTCTCATTGCAAAACTTTCACTCCATAACAAAACCAAAATCTTTTTCCCCTTTTCCACACTTCATTGCCCTAAATCAAACCATTAATTCCATTTTCCCTTTTCCACTCCCCTAAGAAAACTCACTCTCTTCATTAAACCCTAAGTCCATCATAAGTCAAAACCCTAATTTCCTAAACCTGTCCCTTCATTCCCCTACTCCATTCCACATTTGCAAAATCTCTTCATACTCATCTCCTTGTCCCCACCTATTATCATTTTCCACCATATCATCATCACATAACATCCCTAAGTCAAACATCATGGCAAGAAGTAGTGAATCCAGTTTTGAAGAAGAAACACTTAGTGATAGCTCAAGGGAAAGAAATGTACAACCCAGGAGACCTCACAAGGGTGGAAAAATTATTAGGGAGGAACCTATTAGCATGATTGTGTTATGGAACCAGCTCAAGAAAAGATAGAAAAGATAGATCAACGCCTTAGAATTTAGCCTCTTCGAGGGGGAAACCTCCTTTACATTACATAAATGAACACTTCTTGCATGATACAAATGAAAAGACCTCCTTTCTATATATAGGAGTCTAAGGGGTCATAACATAATTAGAGCTAACATAACAATAATAATGTAAAGGCACAATAATAACAATAGTGGGCTTCTATGGGGCACAATAGTAACAATATGGGCACTACATGGGTACATCAATATAATAAGTGGGTTGTACTAATAACCATAAGGGGTTACACTAGTAGTATAGGGGCCTAACATGCCCCTCTCCTTCAAAAAACATTGTCCTCAACGCTTGAGTAGTTCTTGATGCTTCTGTATAAAATTATTGTCCTCCCATGTGGAATCTTCAATGGGTAAGTTCTTCCACATGATGAGATACTCTGAAATTGATCAATTTCGTAGCTGTCGAGTTCTTGTTTCTGTGACTGCTCCAGGTTCCAATATGATTTTTCCTTCTTCTTCAATTTCTTGCAATATTGTTTGAATTGGGATCTTTTGAAACTTTTGAGTAAGTGGCCATACTTCTTCATCCTTCTTCCATTCATCCCTTGCTTCATTTATCCAATCAGGTTGGATAATAGAAACAACACAAAACAATGCTTCCACATCCTCATCCTTGAAGAGTCTTCCCATTCGGTAAGGTCACCATTTTTTAAGTACATGTAGTATTGCCAACATTTCCTTCTCATAAATAGCTTTCTTGAGATGTAGCAGTAAAAATACCCAATCACCTACATCAAAACATTTGTCACTACAATGTTGATCTACCTGTTGTTTTGTTTGATTTTGCACCAAAGTGGCGTTATCCTTTAAAAGTTGGAGAACTTTTTGTTGATGCTCGATGTGATCATCCACTGCTTGAACCTTTTTCTTCTTGATATGTCCTTCTATCTCTAGAGTTTGAGGAGTGGTAATTTCTTCCAATCCTTTACAAGATATGGTCAGATTCATTTCTTGATGCTCGATGTCATCTTTCACTTCTTGAACATTTTTCTTCTTGATATGTCCTTCTATATTGATAGTTTGAGGAGTGGTAATTTCGACCAATGAATTAGAAGATATGGTTGGATTCATTTCTTCTTTCTCGATGTGATCTTTCGCTTCTTGCACATTTTTCTTCTTGATATGTGCTTCTATCTTGAGAGTTTGAGGAGTGGTAATTTTTGCCAATGCTTTACAAGATATGGTCTGATTCATTTCTTCTTTCTCTGGGGTGAGGTCTTGGTGTATATCCTCTTCTTTTGATGTTTCTTGGTCCTTTTCTTCCTCCTCTTCATATTCTATGTAAAATAATTTCTTCTCAACACACTTATGACATTTAGTGCATTTTCTATCACAATTGTAACACAGCCCTTTTTCTCTTTCTTCTTCCAATTATTGTGGGGTCAACCTTATAGGTTGTGGAAGATTAGTGGCAACAACACTTCCGTCTTTATAGATGTGAGTGGTATGCATCCTGGTTGCCATAATTTTGTTTTCCATTTTTCTTGTTAACCTGAATGCCTTCTCTAATGAATCAGGTTCCCAAAGGCGAACATCATGTTGGATATTATCCTTTAAAGACCCTATGAACACATCAATCCTATGCTCCTCTGAATATCTTTTACCCTTATGTTTAATTTTTGGAACTCCTCAATGTGCTCCATTATTGAACCCTTTTGTTTGAGACTTATCAATTGGCTAAAAAAGTGTTGCTTTTTGTATCCTCATAGTGTGCTACCAATTCTTTAGTAAAAATTGCCCAAGTGATAAATTGTTTACGAGAGCAAATCCATTGATACCATACAAACTGATTTGGTTCCAAATATAAAGTTACCATACGTACCTTTTGTGTGTTTTGCACATTATTGAGATCGAAGAATTGCTCCATCTGTAATATCCATGTGGCAGGATCCTTGCCATTAAACTTCCTCATATCCTTTTTTGGAATATGGTGAGTCTTCGATCCAACATTAGAGTCTATGTAATCATGATTAACATTTCGTTTGTTCTCATCATGAGTTTCCTTTAGTACCCTTTCACCCTTATTGACCATTTCTTGTAGAAACTTATTCATATTTATCTTCAATTCTTCCATCTTATAATCCATGCCATCAATTTTAGCTTCTACGCCTTTCTTTAAACCATCAATCTTAGCTTCTACATCTTTCCTTAAACCATCCATCTTAGACTGTTGATTTTTGTGCAAGTGACACTTGTTGCACTTGTTCTTGTAATTTTGATATATCATATAGCATTTCTTCTTCTTCTTCATGAGTCATGCTAGAGCTTCCAGGCTCCTTACTAGGTGTTTGAATTTTCTTTCCTCGGGGCATCAGTTACCGATAATAATGCTCTATTATGCCCTTTGAATTCCTTCAAAATAAATTTTCAAACCAAGCTTAAGCAAAAATTTAAGAGAATCTACACACTTTTTTTCACTTTATAGGAGCTTGATATTGCCTCTGACGTATCTCTGCACTTTCCAATCATCTAGTTCTGAATTTGTGACCTATAGTAGCCATTTGTGTCCTCTTTCCAATGCCACAAGTCTGACCCAAATTGGTTTCTCCAAGAAAGAGTTATGCGAGATCTCCCACAGTGACTTGATTATAGACTAGTTCCATAAGCGAACTTGTACGACGTGCCGCGAGTCACTATTTCGACCTTTGGATCTATAAAATGCATACGCGAAGCTACAGTCCGTCCTCTTTCTGCACCTTCTTACGAAATTTCAATCCGATCCTCAGAGAGAAAGTTATGACTATTTTCCCGAGGTCACCTGTTTGGAATGTAATTCAGGAGTCTGCAAAAAGACCAACTTTCTTAGATCATATGTCCGCAAATATCACGTGAAAAGCTTTGAAATTTGGACCCAAGGTTCAGAATGATTTATTCTCAAATGGGTTCTTTTTGCGACTTCTGAAACGTCATAGAAAAAAAGTTATAGCGAAAATTCCACGATGACCTGTTTGGAGCAGCGAAACCCTAGAATCCAAAGCTCTGATACCAAATGTTATGAAACCAGCCTCAAGAAAAGATAGAAAAGATAGATCAAAGCCTTAGAATTCAGCCTCTTTGAGGGGGAAACCTCCTTTACATTACATAAATGAACAATTCTTGGATGATTCAAATGACAAAACCTCCTTTCTATTTACAGGAGTCTAAGGAGTCACAATATAAACCAGCCGACCTAACAATAATAATATAAAGCCACAAAAATAACAATAGAGGGATTCTATGGGCCACAGTAATAACAATATGGGGGCAATATGGGCACAAAAATATTAATAATGGGTATAACTAAAATAGTAATGGGGTAATCACTAGTATTATAGGGACCCAACAAAGGGTTTGCATGCATAATTCTTTTAAAGTTAATGAATCAAACAAATTTAACGAAAACATACCCCACCCTATTATAATATCACTTTATTGTGATCAAAGATATTTTTTGCAAGTGATGAAGCCTTACCCTTTTGAAACTCCCCATTGCAATTTACGATTTATCACCGATCACCGATTGGGAAAATCTACAGGCACACCTGAGATAATCATTCATATATGAACGATGCCATGGGTATTTATGGTATTTATTCATTCCGATTGGTGTCTTGAAAGGTTATTAATTTCACATTTAAAGAGTAAATCCTTCAAGGATTTCACTCGTGGCGGTTCTTAATTGTATCTGACTTATCATATGTTAATTTCCTTAATTCTATTCATTTTCGTATTGGCTTTCGGCGACAATATCTATGTGTTACGGTTTGTAATTGTCTATGCAAATTTTCTTTGAACTTGTGAATCCGGAGAAGATGGGGAAGAAATCTAAGAAGGCCAAGGAAACTCCTTTAGTTAAAGAACCAGAATCGAGCAAGAAGGGACTAATATCAGATACAACATGCCTCAGTCTGGGAAATGCGAGCTGGGAAGGTGTCTAGAATTTGAAAGAAGCAAAGGAGCCCGAAGAATTGGAAGAGGAAGCCACAACTGATTCCACTAGTAAATCAGAAGGAATTCTCAAAGAACTAGCCTGTTCATACCTTCACAGGATAGCAGCGTGAGCCAAAATTTTTCCATACACTTATGTGGTTCGATGGATCATCGAGAAAATCCCAACTTCAGACAGAACATTTTCCACGGTTGATGGAAGAATATTTGGGTCATTTAAACTTGAATATCTCAGGCAAATGTACCATCTCCCTCCACTCAAGAAGCGGTATAACAAGGCATTCCTCGAAGCATTTGCAAAAGAAAATGACTTGGAATAGGACCCGATCAGACACTGGAAGCATTTCCTGGAGAAACATAAACATGAGTCATTGGGTAGGTATTTTGTTGACTCATTAGCTTCTCGTTATTGTTATGCTAGCGCTATGATGTGTAGACTATCGGGACAACATGATTATGCAATATTTACTATAGATATGGTCCCGTTAATGGAAACTGTGATTCATGGTTATGTTATGGATTGGGCAAATATTCTATCTGATAGAATAGCCACTAAGATACTAGAATTCAGAAGGAAAATGTATGCAACTTCCTAGACCATTCCTCCTTTTCACTACAGTGCATATATTCTTGACATCATTTGTTTTAATTCTGATTACCCCGTACTCGAATGGAAGTGGACTTCCCAAGATCCTAATCCTATTCATATCTTTCACAAACAGTTGTGGAAGGCCCACTATAAGAATCACTTGTACAGAATTTGCAATGGTTTTTTCCCATGTGAATACTATTCTATCTTCAATAAGACTACCCTTAGGATATCTCAGGAAGCAACAACTGACCTAACAGCAGTGGGTAGTTGGTTCAGAGAGGAGAAATTCACTTATGTAAGGCTCTTTGGCAGTTTTACAAAGCCTCATGTTCTTCCTCTATATGTTCCTAATAAATTGTTAGCCCGAGAGTTAGCATATCAGATAATAGTTGAAGGAACGTCAAAAACCCTGAGGGATTCCAAGAAATATATGTGGCCTGCATTCCCCCTTCGGTGTGGCATTTTTACCTTACATTATTAAAAACATGTAGAGAAAGAGGGAGAGAAGATTCAGATGCTATATCTTGCAACCATCCTAAATAGGCAATATGACCCAAGGAAGGTTGCCTATAATGTTACTTCTCAAGCTAAACTTACCAGATTTGATCATGAAGAAGATGACTTTGATGGTTTGTTTTCTTTAACCAAAATATTTTATCGGGTTAAATGATTGGCTAGTATCAAATATGGAAAATTCAATAGGCTCAGAGCCCATAGGTTTCAAACTCTGCCTTTGGATCTATTAGCTACAACCCCAACAGTTCAACCAAAGAGTCAAAGTAAATAGTAAGCTGCCAATAATAATCCTGTAGTGGAGAAGGTTCACAAAAAGGAAAATTTGCTAGAGCAGGAGCAGAGAGAAGAATCATGTAGCGGACGCCTTGATCCAAACATTTATGTTGATCCTAAACTAATCAAGGAATGCCAACAATTTCATTCCATCATTAGTAATACTGAGAGCATTCAAGGATTCAACACCCCTGAGGTGACCAGTACTCAGAAGTCTGTAATCAACATAGTTCTGACTGAAGGAACAAGCAGCCCACCCATGATCCATAAGGACTTAGAAATAATCCCTGAAAATCCCTCCGATGAGATTGTTTTACACATAGAAGAGATACCACCATTAGATGTCTTCTACAACCGTAAGTATAGGGCTGTAATCAAAATACAAAGCAAAAAGGGGAAAACTGATCACTCTCCTCTTTTGAATTCACAAACGAAGATGATGAATGTGGTATGGAGAGAGGAAGTTAATCATTTTGATGATCTCACCAAACTTTCTCAGTATGCTGGAGCACACATAGTTGCCATAACAGATAAAGCATCCAAGGTTAGTAATTTACTATAAGAAAAGAACCAAGCAATCAGTTTGCTAGAAGCATAGGCACAGGAGAAACAATAGAAGATAGAACAGCTGGAACAATAATTAAGAGTCCAAAAGTAGTTAACTGACCAATTGAATGAGCAATTGCTCAAAGAAAAGAAAAGGATTGATGAGCAAGCAATTCATAAGTAACAGGAGTTATCCCAAGCATTGAGTAAGTTGCGGTTATTAAATGAACAACTGAGTAAATCGAAGGAAGAAAAAATCACTCAACTAACAATTCAGATAGAAAGATTCAAGGAATATCCCCAAGTGGGAGAATTCAGATCAAAGACTCTACAAATTACCAGGGCATTGTCTAGTCAATTGAGCTTATTATGTCATAATATCTCACTGATTCTTCCTCTGTGTGAAATTTCATTATCCATGGTTGAGAAATCAGTAGATGCGAGACTGGACTTGGAAAAAGCAGATGAAAGATTAACAAATTTTCTCTCTTGGCAAGAATCTAAAGAAGGAAAAGCTGCTAATCTAACACAAATCGAAGAATCGCATAAAGAAATTCTATTTACTGAATGGCAATCTCAACTAGTGAAGGCTGAAAGAGAAAAATCAAGATGTAGATTAGCAATAAAAAACCTAGTTGAAGTAATTAATAATAGTCTTTATTTATCAAATTTGATAACAGAGTGTTCTCCAGGAAAACTTCCATCAGTAAAAGCATTAGAACAGATGTGGAAACAGGAGCTGGAGTAGAGGGAAAAATGATCGTAGGTATTCAAAGTTTAACATGGGAAACCTTTTGGTTCTTCCTTGTCAAACCATATAGTCAGCAGATAGCAATGAAATGCCTCACCGATGTGATTGGCCACATGATTCTTAAACTTAATGATGCCACACAAATCGGTCAGTTACACTCACGCATGAGTCATCCACCAAACTTCAGCCGATGCTTGCCATTTTTCAGCTCCAATCACAAGATGATCAGCCAATATAGTGGACAATTTTTGACTGACTGTAGCATGCCTATTTCAAGACAATTTTCACATTTTTTTGATTTGGTTATACTAGTGCATAGCATATTTATTTCATAGTTTGTTAGTTTAAGTAGTATTTATAGGACCTGTCATGTTTTTAGAAAGGGTCCTCAAATTTTTGTATTAAGACTTGTATTGGAAGTTGCACTACTGTGCTTCTGATATATTTATTTTTATAAAGATTGGCCCTGAATTCTGAGTTTTGATAAAGAATGCTTTTATATGATATGCACTATTTCTTCTTGTGAAAGTATTTCCAAGTTAAAAGGCAGGATCTGAATGTGATTCATATCGGAGGAGACTCGAATGCATATGGTACTACTATCTGTGTTTTTGCTTCATACTTTTATGTGAATAAGCATTTACTTATTTTGCTATTATTGATATATGTATATGTTCTTACAGCAGTTCTTTGACTTATCACTATTGAATGTTTAAGAGTTGTTATCTTGCATATATATGTGTGTCATTAATATATAACGATTAGTGTGATAACATTTTAATTATTACTTTGTCCAATTACTTGAACAAAGTAATTATCGTATGAATGAATATTTTTATTTATGAGTAAGTCATATATATGTTTACTTGTCAATAAGAACCATAAAAAATTGCACTAGGAGAAAGACTTACGAGGATAGATTAGTTACTCTTATATTGTTTCATTTTAGAATATATCATTTATCATTTCCATTAGATATTAAAAAATTGACCACTTATCCATCCTACTTATATATCATTGGGAAACTGGTCCTTATATCCAGTTGGAGCCACCATACCAAATGGAAAAGGAGTTGCTTTAAGGTCTCGACTGGTTTTTCCCCAATGTTGATGCAGCGGTTTTCTAGGCATAAATAGAAGCATGGAATGCTAATGATATAAATGACAAAAGATAAATAATTAAAATTGACTATTAGAACTAGTGCAAACAACAAATGATAAACAAAAGGAAAATGGGGCAAAATGTTACATACCCACTCCATAAGACTCCAATCTGCTTCCATACTCGATGTTGCCCAAGACTATGGAGGTCATTCCATTGGTGTCCACATCTTCGTATCTACAATATAATTCATCCTCGCATCCACATACAACCTAAATTGGTCATACAATTCCGTAAAGAAAAATAAATAAAAAGAAAATGAAGCCCAAAAGCCTTTTTACTGGTCAACGGTTTAAATATTTTGAAACGTGTATTTAGAAAGAAGATTCTCAAACCAATACCCTTGCTTGCTTTGAAACTCTATTCAAATAGATCACTTCCTCCAAAATCTTTACATATCATGGACCATCATAATTATTTTCATCAACTAAATGAGGTTATATCATCTCTAGAGTAGGGGTGCTCTGAAGAAAGTAACCTAATACACTGATTTCCCTATCATGAAATTCAGTTATGTCTACATAAACCTGTATATACGGATATGAGAGAGTGGGGATTTGAGACGTTGAGGTACGGGATATTTTGAAAGTTCCTGCATTGCATTTCAAAACTAGAATAAGCCAACTTTGCACTCATTTACGAGGTAAAAGACATAAACATTCATTATGAACATCATGGAAAAAAACCTTGGAAGAATTTTATGGAATTTTCACATCTTATAGCAGGTTAACTTTTTTAATTTATGTAGTGTAGATTTTCATTAAGGAATAGATATGAAACAAATTCATTACTTAGTTTTGTTCAATATCTATTGGATATACTGAATTTGCAAACTGGACATAATAATGAAACAAAACATAATAGTAAACCTAAGCTACATCAATATATTCTTTGTATATTTTTTTATGCTATACCTGACGACTAAGTAGCAAATGAAAACATTCTTAAACATTGAAACATGTTGTTTGTTGCACATCTAAAAGAAAAGTAGAAATTCTATTTTTACCAAGGTAAAGTTGTCACCCATTAACAGACATTGGAGATTAGGGAGCCTCTCGAACAACAAATTGAGAAGACACATATTTCTTTAAGCAAAGGCACAACACATATGATCAGCTCCTTTAATGATTTAAAGCTCCCCATCATCTTAGTCAATATGTCCACAAAGAAATTCTATGCATTATCGAGATATGAGTCCATTTTCAGTACGATCAAATTACTTCCACGTTGCATATTGAGTCTCAAGATAGAGCATGAAAGCTCTTGAAACAATATCCCATTCACTATCAAATATTTTATCATGTATGCGCCTACATACACATACAAGACAACCTACGTTTATTGTGGTTTATATTTTATCCACATACAACCTGCATTTACATTGGTTTCATTGTAAATCGTTCAAAATAATATTAAAATCTAGACTTACATGGTTGTAGTTTGAAGCAATGTGATTGAAGAGGTTTTGTCCATATCTAGTGGTTGTTTGATGCAAATTCGGTGATATTCCTCTATTGAGGACCACAAATGCAGGGAGTTCACAGAAGGTTGAATACTGACGATTAAATATTCTTTATGGTTTGGATAGTCTAGTGGGGCAGTTGACCAAATTGGATGAGCATACAACTAAGCTTAAAAAGGGAACCTATGCAAGTGCTTTTAAATGATATCACTTGGAAGCTTCAACATAGTAATCAATATCATCATACAAAGGAGCACGCAAAAATAGACCATCTAATCCTGTCGAATTTTGAAGAACCAAGTCACCCTTTCTCAGAAGACCATTGCTACTGTCATTTTGAGAAATTACTTTAATCTCAACACTTTGGATTGCTATCAGAACTGACCTTGAATGTGCTTTCCTATTCACCCCACAAAAGAAGCAATATCAGGTTGGAACCCATCACTTTTAATAGCAACGTGTTGACTTCTTGGATAAAACAAGACCTTTTCAAAACTATTTTTCTCACTAGCATTCCTTTTATCTCTCAGAACAAAGACCATTTCATCTTCAAGATTGGCCCAGTGAGTGTACTTATATACAACAATGTTTCTTGGTCCATTAGAAGTTGAAACAAGTTTATCATTATTGATCATATCTATAAATGCACCCTCCTTTTTCCATATGTCTACTATAATGCTTTGAGACAACTCATTTTCTTTGGGATAAGAACTTGAATCAACATGGATTGCACCACTCAATAGATATTTTTCATCAGTCAAATATATAGGCTTATGGTTCAATACATTGAATTCTAATGAATACATTCCAAAGAAAATTAACGAGTTCAAGAAATGAAGCATGTGCACACAAGAATCTTTTAAGAAAATTTGCAACCATCCTTTCTCAATCAACAAATTCAATGGTTCTATGTTTGGCTGTACGATGTAAGAAGCCACAGGATGAGTAGACATAATCCACAACCAATAGCCCTTCTGGATAAACACTATCTCTGAATGATCAGAAACACCAACATTGACATCAATAACCTTTCTCTCCCAACACTTGTCATCATTCCAATCTAGAAAATCAGATGAAGATCCATGTTTTACCTCAAGATGCAATGCACTAGGTAGGACTTTCTCAAATATGAAGTCACTGCTCTCATTTGTTAAACTTAATGAGTTAAGCTTCTCTGAACCTAGAGTTTAATAGCTAGAGAAGTAAGTGATATAGAAATCGAGGAGTCACATCCTTCCTTGTATATCACCGATCCACAGATATCAATAAGGGCCTTTATAAATACAATTCCAAATATTGGGTTAGTTACTATCACATCAATATGTGATGGTGAAAATTCAAGACTAGAATCGCGTTCTGCTCTTGTGGTTAGTGGGGATATTCGATATTAACATGGTTCAACATCGAAGTAGAAGTTTCCCATATCATCAATCCTCTTTAGTTGAGGCTTAACATTGTCTGGCCCATCTGTCAAGCCAACTTAACACTTTCCATAATAGCCATTTGTCACTAATTTTAGGGAACCACAAATATTATAATGTGTTGCTTCTATATTTGGGATTGAAGCCATGTTTGGCACAACCATGAAATTCTTCAAACTGCTAAACTTGAAGTGATCCTTCTCAACCTTGATTATGTAGCGTGTTGATGTTGCATAATCAAGTTTTTAGTATCCCTCGACATCTGTTGTAGCTCTTTCTCGTCCATCAACTAATATCTTAACACCTCAAAATAGACTTGTTCAGAAGTCACCAGAAGTCCTCTAACTGAGAAACCTATGACCTAAAATGGCTAAGATATATTAACATGATTGTGCTAAAAGAAAACCTCTACAGATGAAAGTGAAACATCAAATAGTGTATTCTCACCCTTGCAGAATGGCAAAAACCTTTATTTTCCACATGGAATAAAATTAAAAGAAAATTTTCCATATGCATCAGATATTGCATGACAAAGCGCTTGATTTGGCCAATGAACTTCTTCGAGGGCAATTCACCTCATGGACATCATCTCAATAAAGGTATACATGAACACCTAAAATAGGGTTACCCTAAGAAACAAATAAGCCATCCATATCATAACTTGGGACATGAAAGATGTAATCTACTACCATATTTCGAAAGCCCAACTCCATCTCTCAAGAGCCTCTTTGGATAATTATTAAGAGAACATGAGAATCACATATTTGAATGGGAATATTATAGAAAATAAATTCTATAAACCTCAATCATTGTACCTCATGTGTAGTGCCATCCTATCTAGGATCGGCATTAGGTATTACCTTGTGTGTTCTTCATCTATTTAACAATTGGCTCACAGAGCCCTCTCTTTCCACTTCTTCTTGTTTTATTTCATGGAGGGATATTGTGTCCTCTGGACACTCATCCTTAAGGAATTAAAAAACATATTCTATGTAACAAATGAAGGCAAAGAGAGAAAAATATCATGGCCTTTCCTTTTTGAAAAAACTATAGTGGGGTTCGATTTGACTTGATATTTGTATACTCCTGGAGGATTGACGAAGTTTATGTATTCATTATGGGAAGCAACTAGCCTACATTTCCTTGGAGTAATATTTTTAAACGTGTAACTTCTTCCTTGTGAAGTAAAAACATCATTAATGAGATCATTGCTGGTGGAAATGAGTTCAACCTTCACATTGGCACAACCTCCATTTATATCTGGACAACTTTATGCTCCAACAACCCCAATCACTCTACCAAAATTAGTGAACTTAGTGAAGTGAAAATTGATGTCTTCATTGCCATTGCAAATATTGTGATCCATTGATACATATTCACCCATTTAAGATGTTATTGCTCAGGTTGTTCCCTTTGACTCCTAAGGGAATACGGCCGAGGTAACCACTAACCAATCTTTGGACTTCAGGTCCTAGCCTACCAGTAGTCAGAGAGGGCTCTCTCTTTGGGATTTAGCTTTGTTTAAGGGATGATTTTAGGCTATATATGATGCACATGGGTTTTGTTTGAGTTTGGTGGGATGGTGATCTCAGATAGAACTGGGATGCAAGTGTATGACTATTTTTTCCATTGGGTAATGGAGTCACTACAAGTGTGATTACTGAAAGAGTCTCTTGGTGAAAAGGTAGTACTACAAAGCGGGATAGGCATGCTAGGAACAACTTTCAAATCTGGTAATGATGGAATGAGGTCAGGGAATGAAAGGCAATCAAGAATCTTTCATTATACTGGCAGAGGGAAAGTGGATGAATATTGTGCAGGAGCAATTAAGAATTCCTAAACAGTATTCAAAATGATAGAACTAGTGCAAATCTGAGCAATTAAGAATTTATATTTATGACTAATCCTGAGGAAAACATAATAAATAACAGAGATTGAACATAAGATGTACTCAAACAAATCTTATGCTATTCTTCTTCTTTGTTACCAAGATCATGAAACATAGATGAGATTTAAAAAATAGAAAACATAAGACACAGTTTAGTATAACTTATTGTTCCATAGCATGACATAGGAATTTTATAGCAAGTCCCAGAACATCCAATCCACCTTCATATCATTCAGACACAGTGAACTTCAACAGCCATTTGTATTAACACAATGTGATATATTACAGCGCAGTTTAGAAAGAAGAAATCATCAACCAACCCACCAACCAACAACCCTTATTACATTGTTCAAGGCTGTATTTATAGGCAAAATATCTACAAAAATAGATCTGATAAAAGATCTAAGGAAATAACTGAAATTAACCTAACTTATCTTGTAAGTAATGTAAAAAATATCTATCTAATGTTGTGCTGGGGGCAGCTGCTTCAAAAATGAGGCTATGTGGCGTCCTTTGGTAGCTCTGCTGTTATGCACTGGCCATTTATCATAACTGCGCATTGGTCTCTGCTCCACTGCTATTGAGTGGCCTTGATGTGCATTAACTGTGATCTGAGAGCCTTAAGTGGCTTCACAACTTTCTTTGACTTTGATGGAGGCTTTTAATGTTCAGCTGCTTTGATATTGTTGATCTGATACTCTTTGCCACTTCACTGATAATTTTTAATTGAATCTGGGCTTTATCTTTCCTCTGATACTCTTTAACACTTGAATCGAGACTGTCTTTCTCTGCTGATCCTCTTTAAACTGCTAAATAGCCCTTTTTATCTCTTTATGGAAAAAATAGCTGTCGTGAACCATGCGTTGGACTAGGACTTTCCATTTTGGCCCTTTTTTCTTAGCGATGCGCGATTAGTGCTAAGTGCTAATCGCGCATCAAAAACTGCCTCAAATTTTCATTCCAGGCTTCCTAAGCAGCGATTTCGCCTTTGTGCGTTTTTTCTTGGCGGTGACGTCAGCATGATGTCAACGGTGGTACGACGGATGACGTCAACATGACGTCAGCAGGGTATGGCAGATGACATCAGTGGGGTGATGTGGCAGGGTGATGTGGATGATGACATTAGCAGGTGACATGGCACAGGTACAACACAGTGGCAAGTGACGTGGCAGCATCGTCATGCAGTGACATAGGCAAGTGGGGAGGGAGGTAAGCGGTTTGCGTCGGACTGCTTTTGGTATGGGAGTGGTATGTGTCAGGGGTGGCCTGATGCAATAGGTGGCCAACAGCTGTCCTGGTGTATGACAGTGAAACCGTCGACCATCGGGTACTATCGTACCGCTATGAAGGGGCGCTCGATATTCATTAGGGCCGTCGGATCTGGGAGGGCTGATCCTACGGTGGACGGGAGGGCAAAGAGATCGGGGTTTAACAAAAATGTGTGCCTGATAAACGTTAATTATTTGCGGCTTTGGGTGGGTTTTGGACTTTAGGTTAGAGGTTAATGTGTTTTGGCACGGGACTATGGTTATTTATTAATCAGACATTAATAAAATCCAAATGCAATGTGTGCGGAGGGTGTTTTGAACATACTTATTTATTTAACAAGGTGTTAAATAAATCCTAAGCAAAATGAACGTGGAGGGGGTAACAATGGGTCCCAAATGGACCTAGTGTTTCCCGACTTCTAGTATATAGCTATAGTTGCCATGGGGAGGGATATTTAGTGTTTTTTGGGGTTTTTATATAGTTTCTTGTAGAATAGGGGGAGGGGAAATGATTTAGGGAGCTAAATAATATGGTTAGATGTTAATATGAGGTCTTTTGGAATGAAAAGGAGGGGATGCATGCTAAGTTTATAGAATGGAAACTTAAGCATAGGGAAATGAATGGATTGTGTAAACATTAATTTTACACAAGAAATGTGGCTTCTTTTCACTAAGTCAACTCAGATGTCAACTTGGTTTCTAACAAGAATGGAGTGAAAATCGACTGGTTGGGCAGATCCCAAGGTCCTCAAGGTGATGATAGTGAGTGATTTGGGAAATAAGAAGAAGGCAGAGTTAGAGATGCCTTGTTTGATCTGATCAAAATGAACAAGTGCCTCAAAACTATGATTTGGATAAATATAACACTTGAAAACATGAAATGGATCACATAGCTTGATTTCTGCAACCACAAAATTACTCACCCAACCTACTTTACCTAGCATTCTTTCTTCTTTTGGTTTGGGTGCACTTGAACTAGCAAACCCAGCTTTTCAACTTTTTCTTTTTACTGTCCTCCTAGCTACATCTATACTTATTTCATCCAGGGGCTGAGATTAGGTTGTTGAGCACCCTTGCTTCTCTACCTATCAAAGAATCTGCCAAGATTAAGCTGTTTGGACAAATAATGATTCTCTATATTCTACAACAGGAAATTGAAACCTAGGGAGACCAAGACTAAGCTGTTTGGACCTCCCTTTAACAAAAAATTCTTCAAAAATGGAATACTCATCGAAATTGGAATACAACAGAGGCACTTAGACTAGCACACTCTCATGGACACTTCTTTGGCCTCAGTAGCAAATATGGAACAGTGCAACCTACAAAGTATGACATATTTGGCATGTAAAAATGTCGATCATGAAAGATGAATACCTGCTATGAGCAGGAGGCTAACATAAGATATATTCACCAAGTCAAGGAATATGAATATTTCCGATGTAACTTTTCCACTTGATAATATTTACATCAAATCTGAAACTATCTCGTTCATATTCACATCAAATCCGAAATTGTCTCATTCATCTTCAATGAGCACTTGAAACAATTTTTCAGAATTGTATCAAATCTGCACAAATATATTAAAAAAAATAGCACCAATAAATTTATATTTCATCTCCATTGCACATAATTCACCTTCCTTCGTATAATGCATATGGACCGTAGATCTTTTTCAGGTGCTTCAATTGCTGTAACATATATTTTGTAGATGACCTTGCTATCTGCAATACGACTATCAGTTTGTAATAATTCATTTTATGTATTTTTTTTTCTAATTATGGTAAATCAGTAATTCTTTATATGAAATAACGAATCTACTCCTTGAACAGAGATTATATGCAAAAATTATATGCAAAATAAAAGTAAAATTTACATGAGTAAATTTTTAATTTTCCAAATTCCACTTATATTCATAAAAATTTCAAGTAAGAAACATAGAGTATCATTACAACTGATGTTGTTGGGTGAACTAACTACCGTGTCCAGAGCCTTCGTATAATTCTCCATAGTGTTAACATAGGTCAATTGCTTGAACAATTTTACAGGGTTGCCTTTGAGATCAATGTAGGAATTACATTTATAATGTTCAAATATTATTTTTAAAAATTCTTGAATTGTTACAGGATTTACCACCGAAGAAGTAACTTGATAAACCTTTAATCCATGCTTTCCTACATGTTTGGCCATGACTGCTAAAGTTGCATTTGCAACCATGTCTGCCAATATCTACAATTTGAATTCAACCAAAAAAAATAACACATTTAAGAGAAAAAGGATAATGGTTTTTTGGGTCGAAGTTTTGAAGACACATATGGAAGATCTCATCTCCCAACATAAATAAATGATGTAGAGAAGCTCCAAAAAAATCAAATAAATATGATTTAAATAATAAAAGAATGAAAAATCTAAGTTTGGAACCATCCACTGTCATCTTCCAAATATAGATGAAAAATGTAATCTAATAAAAAAAATTAATATGGAAATACTTCAAAAAATCTAAAATTAATTGTGAAATGCTTTCTCACACTTTTTTAAGGGTTACTCACCAGATCTATCATAGGATTTGGACTGGCCAAGAAGCACGATAGTTGACCTTTTCCATAGTGCGTAATGATTGGATCAATCATTTTGCAAGCTGAATATTTGATTTAGCTCACAACAATGTGAGAGTAATCGAGCATTAGATCCAAAGGTTTCCTCAACTTTGTCAAAGACCGAATTTCGAAGAAACCTCAACATCCATTGATCCGTCGGCAGGGGCTCGAACTTCCAGACATGTAACCAACATCTGAAGCACCCACCATGTCTCCATTAGAAGGAACTTCGAATCTAAAAACCTATTATTTTTTTACCTGGTTTCAGCAGCGCACTCAATCTCTCTTTCTCTTGTTCCCAACTAGTTGTCACTGGTTCAATGTCCATAGAATGTGAAATCACTGTGATAATTTAGATGTCAATTTTTAGCGGCACAAAACACATGGATCCACTGAAAATCTAGCCGCATGATCTAGATCAATTTTATCTTCCCATAGATTTGGATAGATGTTACTCTAGTAGAAATAGTGCCAGATGTAAAACAATGCCTTTACATTGCCAATTATCAAGGCAATATGGTCTATAACCCCTATGGTTTAGGGAAAAATCACCCAAAACCCCAAATTTATGGCAGTTTAAATTATTAAATTATTTGTAATTCAAAGTTTAAATAAAATAATTACAAATCTCTTCACTCTCTTTGAAAATAGAAAGCAACTTTTCATTCAAATAATATTATTTTAACTTTCAATAAATTGAAATTTATTTTATTCTAATTAATATAAAATTATTTTTGGTTATTTATATGTATTTTTCAAAGTTGTTTGTAATTTCAGATTAAAAATAAAATAATTATTGCACCCATGGGGCAGATCTCACATAAAAACGTAAACATGTAAACCTAAATGTAAATGCAAATGTAATATTTAACATTTAACATTGTTAATCTAATGCCGGCCATATTTAAAAATAAATGTAATTATTATTATGTATAAACACAACATAAATTTAAAATATGAAGAGGTTTACGAGTAATAGAAAAAAGAGCTATGGTAAATAAATAAAAATATAAATAAACCAGAAGTATGGAAAATAAATAAAAACATATAAAATAAGATTAGAAATCTACATCTAATTATATACCAAGCCTATGGGACAAATACAATTTTAAATAAAAGAAATATGATAAATAAATAAAAATATAGGTAAACAAGAGGTATGGTAAATAAATAAAACCTCTTTTATATTTGCTCCATAAACGTCTTTACACTTACTAACACTCAAAAATATGTTTTATTTAGGTGAAGCCTATGGGAAACATACCATGGCCCAAATTATTACTAATACCATGCATAAAATACTATTAGCCATAATATTAATATTAAAAGATTATTATTATTATTAAATTTAATATTTCATATTAATATATCATAATATTGATACTATTAAATATAATAGCTTTGTTTTAATCCAATATTAAATTTGTTATATTATAATATATATTAATATATCATGATATATATTAACTTTGTATATATGGGAGGTAAGAACAAAGGCGTAAATTTATATAGGTGGAGAGATAGGGGGACTGACAAGGGAGAGATAGAGATAAACTGAAGGAGAGGGGAGAGGAGGAATAAAAAGAGAGAGAGGTAGAGAAGGGTAAAATAGGGAGAGGGAGACACAAAAATGGAGAGGGAAGAGATAGGAGAGTGGGAGGGAGATAGTGAGAGGATTGGAGAGAGAGAGAGAGAGAGAGAGAGAGAGAGAGAGAGAAGGGGGGAAGAGAGATAAACATAGGAGAGAAAGGGTGAGAGAGGAAGGATGAGAGAGAGAGAGAGAGATGTTGGGATAGAGATATGGAGTTGGAGGGGGAGAGAGGGAAAGAAGAATAAAGACATAGAGAGTGAGAAGTGGAGAGGGAGAGGGATTGACAAGGGAGAGATGGATAGAAATAGTGTCTATTTAGGGGTGACATAAAGAGATAAATAAGGAGACATAGAGAGAAGGGGGCAGAGAAGGAGACTGAAGTAGAGAGGGAGGGATATAGTAACAGAGGAAGAGAGAGAGAGAGAGAGAGAGATGGGGGAAGAGATAGGATTGGAGGTAAAAGAGAGAGAGAGAGAGGGTAGAGAGAGATAGAGAGAGTGAGAGAGTGAGAGAGAGGAAGAATTAGAGATAGCACTTGAGAGAGAAGGAGAGTGATGGGGTAAGAGAGAGGATTATAGGGAGAAAAGGGAGAGAGAGAGTATGATGGGGGAAGAGAGAGAGAGGTAGGAGAGAAAGGAAGAAAGAGGAAGTACAAGAGAGAATATTTGAGAGAGAGGAGGACAGAGGAAGGGAGAGAGGGACGGAGAGAGGAGGATAGAGGGATAGATAGGGAGATGGAGTTGGAGGGGGAGAGAGGGAGGGAAGAAGAAATACATAGAGAGTTATAAGTGGAGAGAGAGGGAGTAACAATGGAGAAATGTAGAGAGTGTGTGTATATTTGGGGTTGAGATAAAGACAAAGAAGGAGAGATGGAGAGAATCAGGGAGAGAAGGAGAGAGGGAGTGATATAGTAACAGAGTTGGAGGCTGAAGAGTAAGAGAGAGAGAGAAAGAGAGGAAGGAAGAGACAGAGGATGTGAGAGAGTGGAGTAAGGTAGGGAAAGGGAGATGGAGTTGGAGGGGGAGAGAGAGAGGTAACAAGAAATAAATATAGAGAGAAAGGTGGAGAGAGAGAGAGAGAGGGAGTGATAAAGAGGATGGAGAGAAAGGGAGAGAGGAAAGAAGTAGGGAAGAGAGATATCAGCGAGGGAGAAGGAGCGAAGGGGAAGAGAGAGAGAGAGAGAGAGAGAGGAGTATGAGGAGGAGGAGGGAGGGATAGGTAGATAGATTGAAGAAATAGAGTGTATGTTTTGGTGGTGATATAGAGAGGCAAATGGAGATAGAGATATAGATGGAAAGTGAAGAGGGGAAAGAAGAGAGAGATGGAGAGAGGGAGGGAGGGACAAAGAGATTGATATATATGAAGTGAAATAGCATGTGTGTTTGGGGGGTTGAGATAGAGTGGAAAATAAGGAGAGATGGAGGGAGATATAGATATATATGGGGGGGCAAAGGGAAGAATATTTCTTGCACTACATACATTGATATCATTGTAGACAATGATTTCTAATCCAATTTGATTTCTTGCACTAGATGCATTAATTTTAGTGTAGATGTTTATTTGTAATGATATTTGATTGCTTTCACTAGATGCATTAATTTCAATGTAGATGATTTCTAATCCTATTTAATTGCTTGCAATAAATGCATTGATTTTAATGTATATGGTGATTTCTATTCCTATTTGATTGCTTTCACTAGATGTATTGATTTCAATGTAGATGTTGATTTCTAATCATGTTTGATTGGTTGCACTAGATGCATTGATTTCAATGTAGATTGTGATTTCTAATCTTATTTGATTGCTTGCACTAAATGCATTAATTACAATGTAGATGGTGATTTCTAATCCTCTTTGATTGCTTGCACTAGATTCATTAGTTTCATTGTAGATGTTTCTTTATAATCCTGTTTGCTTACTTGTATTAGGTGCATTAATTTCTGTGTAGATGTTGGTGTATAATCCTATTTTCTTACGTGCACTAGATGAATTGATTTGATTGTAAATGTTGATTTCTAATCTTATTTGATTGCTTTCATTAGATGCAGAGATTTTAGTGTAAATGTTGTTTTCTAATATTATTTAATTGCTTGCAATAGATTGATAAATCTCAGTGTAAATGTTGATTTCTGTTTTGATGTAATTGGATGTATGATGGTACATTAATTTTAAAGTGATTGGATTAAAATTGTGCATAGATTTTACTATAAGCACAAAAAAATATTGACAATTTACTTTGATTTTTGTGTTATAGTAATTCAACCTATTAATATTGGAGAGAAGGAGAGATAAGGAGTGATGCTTACTACAATAGATTGAGCTAAAGATTTAAATGGTTTATGGTTTAACCTCTCCTTTTCATATAATCGATATGAAAATATGACAATCAATATGAAAAGATGACAAAAGTAAAAAGGGTGACAATAAGAATAATATAAGAAAATAGTTTTAGATTAACGATAATGAAGACTATTTGTAATTGACTATATTCTTATTATTAACATTTTCTATCATTCAACACTATTAGATTGTCCCTTTACATTCAAAATTTATATTTCATCCTTTTTCATCATTAAATTTATTATCATTACAACAACTGAGGCAATTAAGAAAATTTAAAATTTAAATATACAGATTAATCTCAGACATATTAGCATATTTAAAATGATTATATTAATATTAGATGAATTTACATATTATTGATAAAATTAATCATATATTCATTAGATTTTCTTTGGTCGCACATGACTGAAACCAACCTTGATCCATCTTAACTCTGGATCTATCAAGCACTAAGAGGGATCAAATATCTTGAGGTACAAACCTTTCCTCAAGTTTTGCACTCAAAAAAGAGGTTTGCACCTGAAGAGATGTAATCCCTCTTGTCAGTTGATAGATCTAGAGTTAAGATGGATCTAGGATGGATGTATTTTAAAATTGAGGAAATTACAAATATTTTTGAAAGTAACTTTTCATTAAAATAATAATTTTATACTTCCAATTGCATAAATTGATATCAAACTAGGTTGGATCTATCTTAATTTTAGATCTTAATTTTGGATTTACCGAGGGTAGAGGGGATCAAATATCTTTTCACTTTAAAAAAGTTTTTTATATGAAGAGATTTTATGCCTCTTACACATGTTAAATTAGGAACAATATGATTAAATTATTAATTATAATTATAATTATTAATTTTGTATTTCACTTTACTTATTTTTATTTTTATCATTTATCCCAACTTTATTTTGCTTAACATTTTTCACATAAAATTTTATTTTATGGAGTTTCAACAAATTAGATGTTAAAATTGATTTTCAACTAAAATAAATTGGCTATATTTTTTAATATTAAAAGTTATTTTTAATTTACCCCATGGTGTAGACTAGTTGATGATAGAATGGGTTGTTAAGGCATTTGTTATGATGTTATTGGTTTAAAGTTCAATTAGCTCAGTGTGCCATGTGTGAGGCAATGTGGGTACATGTGGAGGTTATTGTGGTAGTGGATAGAATCGATCCTTAAGTACAAACATGCTATAGTTGTCTATTCTCTCATATACAAAAAATAAGAATAATAACAATAACCTTATCTTTATTTTTATTGAATTAATTATTTATCAAAATTATATTTTATTAAAAGCACATAATTTTATTGGAAGTAGTTTAGGTGATGGAAATAAAGGAAACTAATTTTCTTGTAAGCATTTTCTAAATTGTATCTTCACTCAAACAAACTCATAGGAAAAAAAGTCTTGACCCCACCCATCAAGCAAGCCACCCAATGTCACCTTGGTGACCCTATCTCACTCTTTAGACTACAAGAAGGATATCCTTATCTAGGGGGAATTTTAAATATCGAGCTAAGCTAGTTCATTGAGTAATGAAAGGAAGCTCCTTAACGAAGACTAGTGATTTGACACTACTCACTCTCAAAGTAAACAGTCAGGGATAAGTGTGTGAATAGTCCAAAAAACCATGAATTATTAACAAATTTTGAATGATTTTAATTACACAACTATGCTTATTCATGTTGTTGACACATAATCAGAGGGATTGGATGAATAAATGTAAATAGTGTAAATAAATAATCGAGAAAGTGGAGAGTCATTGGGAGATGAAACTCAACAGTCACTCCCTCTTGTATATAATAATGAACAACCTAAATGAATAATACAATATCATTTTTGAGGAGTTACCTCCTAGTCTGACATGATATCAGAGGCAGCTATATTTTTAGTATTCTTGCCCTTGTAGCTCCCTTTCTGCCTATTTTCCTATTACGCCTATGTTCGACCCATATTGCAGAACTGATATCCATGACATGGTATTGTGGTGCAATGAGTGCACATTTGCTGATACCGCATAATTTAATGCTGCTCCAATTATTTTGAAAACTTCCCTCTCCAATTTTTTTGAAAAGCGTTCAAAACTAGACTGTTGCGTTCCATACATAGTGTTCCTTGCCTAGTAGTAGCATTCCCTTGCACCTTGTCGGCAGCACGAACCCAAATGCACTTGTTTGCAACTTTTTTTTAGCACGCTCCATACGCTACTCACTCCCTTCCCTAGCAATGTTCGCATAATACGGCAGTTATTCAACGTTCAATGTTGCCCATACCTTTCCTCTCCTATGCACTGTTTCCCTCCATATCCCCTCAGCATCATGCCTTTCCACTCTCATACACACTATTTCCCTCCATATACCCTTGATATCATACCTATCTGCTCTCATACACACTGTTGCCCTCCATATCCCCTTGTCATCATGCTTATCCACTCTCATATGCATTATTACCCTCCATATCCCCTTAGCATCATGCATATCCCCACGACATTATGCCTATCTGCTCCTAGTTTTATGCCATAACCTTCCATAGTGATATAACTTCTCACATATAACTAGCATCCTAATAGTTTTTTGCCTCTCTTTGCATTCAGATTGGTTCCTTTTCATCGATTTGGTACATTCTAGGAGTTTTCTAGCTCGAGGTTCTGTGGTTCTCTGAAGCTCTATGTTTTCCCCTTTCTCCTATATATTAGAGTGGAATTGTTTTAAAAAAATTTACACCATTGTGTTTTCCCCTCTGTCCTATATATGAGAGTACAATTTTTTTTTTTTTTTTTTACACAAGAATTGTATTTTTTCTCCACCACAAGTGCAATTTTTTATGTCGGTAGCAAAAGTATATATTTTTTACATTTCACAGTTTTCTAAAATCCACTCATTAATATCTATTGTGGGAGTGGTCCTCAATGGGGAGGAGAATTATCTTGAGTGGTCTCGAAAAATCAAAGACACTCTCATTTTTAATGAGCTGTGGAAAGGAGTGTGTGTTGGAGACGGAGACAAAGAGCCAGAACAACCTACCTCAGACAAGGAATTTGCCATTTGGGAAAATAAGAATAGCAATGCTTATGCATTGATTGTAGCATCAATAAATGGAGAGGTGAGTCACCATATTTCTCCATTTTCAAATTCTTTCAAAGCCTTACAAAAACCGAAGGAACTCTATGACTCACACTCTACACTTGAAGTTGTTCAACTCATGACTAAATTGTTAAGCCTTAAATTACAAAATCATGATGTTCTTGCTCTTGCATCAAAAGTAAAATCTATTATGCATGATATCAATGTCACTAATGTTGAACTGGACATTCCTCTGATATCTTTTCTCAAGGAACTTTACCCCACTTACTCAAATTATCTTGAGCCATTGCAACAAAATGGAAACCTCAAAGATATTACCTTTGACTCCCTTGTAAAAAAATTTGTTGAAAGAGAGAAAGCTTTTGGGAAGAAGACAACTCCTGAGTCCTTTGAAGAGGTTGTGTGTCTTGCACATAGAGAGAATAATCTTGCTCAAGATTCTTGCAAAGGAAAAGGTGGTCAAAGAGGAAGAGGAAGAAATTTCAGAGGTAGGGGGACAGACACTCTCAAGGTGAAAAGTCAGATTTGCATTGCATACATTGCAAAAGAGATGGATCACATGATGCATCCACATGCAAGTTGCCTTGGGATAGAATTGAGCAGGAAAGAAATCAACCAAAAGGTAAAACTAATGACAAAGAGAAATGTAAAGCACCTGAATCCATTCACTATGTTGTGGCACACTGTAATATTAGAGTAAATGAAGACTTATTTAATGCTTCACTTGCTTCTTGGAAAAATGATTGGTTGCTTGATTCCAGAGCAACTTGCCGCATGAGTTTAAGAAGAGATTTTTTTGAAGAATTTACAAACAATGTTGATGGAGCAATATACTTTGTAGACAAATCAAAACTTAAGCCATCAGGGCTTGGCACAATCAAGTTTAAATTTACTGGTTTTCCAGACTTTCTTCGGCATCATGTTTTATATCTCCCACAACTGAGGAGAAACTTGCTATCCTTGGTCCACATCCACTAGGAAGGAAACTCCATTCACATGTTTGATGGAAAGGTTGAGGTGAGAAAAGCATCAGACCACTCACTTTTCATGACAGGGATAGAAGAAGAAAGGCTTCTCAAGCTGCAGGGTACCTCTACTTGTGCATAAAATTTCTCAAAAAATTCTCATTACGATGAAGGTACATTTCCATCAAGAATATTATCGCATGATAGATATGGAAAGTTGAACTATGACAACCTCCACTTGTTAAAAAAAAATGGTGTTACTAGTTTGCCTACAATTTCTAGGAAACTTAAGCAATGTGATACTTGAATTCTAGGAAAGCATAAGAAATAGTATTTTCACGATTCAGATTCCAGAGCACATAGAAAACTTGGACTAATTCATTTAAATTTATGTGGTCCAATGCTTGTTCCCTCTGCAAATGGAAATAAATATATGATCACAATTACTGATGACTACACCAACATGTGTTGGGTTTATTTATTGAAGAACAAATCTGATGCTTTTCAAACATTCAAGAACTTTCATACATGGATTAAAAATGATGCACAATCTCATATTGGCTCTATTCACGCTGATAATGGAAAATAATACACTTCAAATGAATTTCAAAACCATCTTTGCCAACATGGGATCAAACATCAAACAATTGTGACTTATAATCCCCAACAAAACGGAGTAGCTGAAAGAATGAATATGACAATCTTAAATATGTTGTGCTCTATGATGTTTTTCAAGAATGTAAAATTGATATTTTGGGATGATGCAATTCTATGTGCTATATATGTAAAGAATAGATGTCCATCTAATGCTATTAGAAGCAATACTTCTTATGAAATGTGGTATGCGCACACTCCTTCGGTAAATAATCTCAGGGTCTTTGGTTCCACACGTTATTCCTTGATACCAAAGGTAGATAGAAAAAACTTGGTGCAAGGAATCATAAGTGTATCTTCTTGGCGTATTCAAACACCTCCAAAGCATACCATCTCTATGATGAAGTGAATAAAACGTTTGTTGTATCTAGAGAATTAATCTTTCTTAAATCATCCAAAGCTGACAATGTTGTTGAGCGGCAACTCGATCACTTAGATAGATTGACAAATGAAAAATAATTTCAAGAATTTGATAATCAGATTCAACATCTTGAAGGGGGGATTCCTACACTATATCAACCGGTGGAATCTTCTTCAAGAGCACTCTTTTCCCCACATGAAACTCCAACAACGGATGATACTTTGAGTGATGTGATTGAAATAATTGGGAGACTCAATCTTGATTTAGTCACAACTCAATCAATTGAGCAGTCTGGACCATCTCAGAAATTTCCCTCAAAAGTGGCTGAAAAAGACACTTGAAAGTGTTCATCCTAATCAGGTTGGAAAGACAGGAACTAGAAATTCAACCTGGAAAGATGGAGGCGATGCAAATGAATTTGATTCACCTATTGATATGGATGTTTCTTATGATCATGAATTGAATTTTTCTACATATTTTGAACCAAATTCCTTCAAAAAGGATGCTTCTCATGATTAATCAAAAGAATCAATGGAAAAGGAGTATGATTCCTTGATAAAGAATGGCACTTGGAAGTTGGTTGATCCTCAATTGGGAACCAAACCAATTGGTTGCAAGTGGGTCTACAAGAACAAGTATAAAGCTGATGGCTCATTTGACAAGCACAAAATCTAGGCTTGTGGCAAAAGGTTTTGCACAGAAGGAAGGGGTCTGTTATGAAACCAGCTCAAGAAAAGATAGAAAAGATAGATCAACGCCTTAGAATTTAGCCTCTTCGAGGGGGAAACCTCCTTTACATTACATAAATGAACAATTCTTGGATGATACAAATGACAAAACCTCCTTTCTATATATAGGAGTCTAAGGAGTCACAATATAACCCAGCCGACCTAACAATAATAATATAAAGCCACAAAAATAACAATAGAGGGATCTATGGGGCACAATAATAAAACTATGGGGACAATAGGGGCACAACAATATTAATAAGGGATATAACTACAATAGTAATGGGGTAATCACTAGTATTATAGGGACCCAACAATGAGGAATGTGATTTCTTGTATGTTGAGGAAAGATGATTGATGTATGAATGAGAAGTGGATTTCTTGTATGTTTTGAAATGGATTAAATTCTTGTGTTATTATGATCATAAATTTCAGTTGAATGGCTTTTTTGGAATGGTTACATGATCTAGTTTTTATTTCCTAAGTTTGAATATTGTTTATGTTTCTTTTGTATTGAGAGGTGGATAAAACTATGTTCTATATGAGGTTTTGGCCTCAAGCCTTATTTTCAGTTGCCAATATATATATATATATATATATATATATATATATATATATATATATATAGAAATTTTTAATGGGCTTATTTGAGCCCTGTGAAATCTCAGGAGACATATCATAGCTTATGCATATTTATATATGTGTGTGTGTGTGTAAATAGTGATATAGTTGCAGGAAAGGCCATAGCATCTATGAGCTCAATAAGGATAGTGTTTCAATACATATTTATATATTTATAAAAGTATTATGTATGAACTCATTAGGCTAAAGCCCTTATAAGCTTAGGAGGAATGGTGTTAATGCCAAACATATGCATTTATTCAAAGCTCAGTGGGTCCATAGCTCAAAGAGCTCTACAATTATATGTATAACCTCTCATGAGTGGGGTATAATTTCAAGGCATTAAGGGGCTTGGCCCTTTTCCATGTATGTGGTCACCATAACTAAGTGTTGAGGGCGGTTAATCCCAAACCATAATCAAGTGTCATTGGGTTGGAAGTCCAGGGCTTGGAGGGTAAAAGGGACTTGAGCTTAAGCATTGTATGGCTAGGAGCCAAGTCCAAGGGTAAAGGTAGGAGAGTTTTGAGTTGTAGAAGGGAGAGAGCACAAGCATTGCCCATGTGCTTCAAATTTTTAGCTCCATATATATTTTGATGGGAAGTGTGGCAAGTTCCACTAGGAATGAAATGTCAAAATGACATGGCAGGTGTGGTTGGTCATGCAACAATTACCATGTTAAGGAAGGAGGCCCCCAAATAATTATAACATGAGGATTTTATTTCCCATGCTACGTGAATGACATGATGATGGGTGACATCACTCTAGTCCCCAACAATTTTGAATGGAGAAAATGAAATAACTCTCTAGATTTAAGTCTTGGGGTGACATGGCGTGTGGCACCCATTTGAAGGGGATAAGTGCCACTTGGTGAGAATGCATTTACTTATAGGTGAAGGGGAAGGCCAAGCCATATTGCGTAGTGGACATTTCCACATAGCCCAAAAGAATTTCCCCGACAGTTTCAATAAGGGTGTGTGTTGGAACCCGTTGGGATTTTGTCCCTAGGGTGATGTGGCCATAGAGGGGCCCCCACCCACATCCCTTATATATATATATATATATATATATATAATATATATATATATATACACCACACACACACACACACACACACACACACACACAACACATATATAATATATGATGGGCTTGTTAAACCTTGAGACGGGGACAACATGTGGTGCATCACAAACATGTTGACAACTATGTAGTACTGCCACATCGCAATAAGGTGGCTATCGGGTAGCACGTGGACGCGACATGGGGACTACATGGGTGCTATGTGGCAAGTTAAATGATGTGGCTCTAACCAATAGGCCTATCTTTGAGTGACCATATATTTTAATCGTAGAAAATATTGAAAAATTTGGACCCCATTTCCATAATGGGACATTAGAGGTTGGGTCAGCATAGTAACTGCCTCCTTCTACCCTTAGTCAAGGCTAGGGATAGTAGGGTGTATGTTATAAAGTGGTATCAAAGCTTCAATGTTCAACGCTTGGAATGGATGGGATATATTATAGAAGAAATAGTGGTATAGTGTTTGTGATTTTATCTATATATATATATATATATATATATCTCATGCTCCACCACACATTGTCCCCGTCCCAAGGTTAACAAGCCCATCATGTAATATATATATATATATATTATATATATATATATATTTACATGATGGGCTTGTTAAACCTTGGGACGGGGACAATGTGTGGTGGAGCATGAACAAGTCGACAACTAGGCAGTACTGCCACATGGTGGTAAGGTGGCTACCAGGTAGCACATGGGTGCCACACGCGACCACATGGGTGCTATATGGCAAGTTAGATGATGTGGCTCTAACCAATAGGCCAATATTTGAGTGACCATATATTTTGATCCTCGAGTCGTATTTGGACAAATTGTATATTGTTGGAAAGGTTTCGACGAGACAAACACAATGATGTTATGCTTTTTAAGTTCTAAGGTAGTGGGAAAATATTGAAAAATTTGGACCTTTCCATAACGAGACATTAGAGGTTGGGTCAGCATAGTAACTACCTCCTTCTGCCCTTAGTCATGGCTAGGGATAGTAGGGGGTATGCTACATAGTGGTATCCAATCTTCCAAGTTCAATACTTGGAATGGATGGGCTATATTGTAGAAGAAATGGTGGTATAGTGTTTGTGATTCTATTAGAGAATCAAGTTGTTTGATAACTATTTGTGTAGGTTTTGGTTACAACACAATGTATATATTATCTATTATATATATATATATATATATATATATATAAAAGATGGAAGATGTTTATGGGACATGTTGTTTTCTAGCTAACCCCCCCTTTAAGATTGTAGAGGCAATGGTTTTTTAACTGTAAAAAAAAATAAAAATGCTAAAGGTCAAGTTTTAAAATTTTAAAATGACAGTCTTGGTAAAGAGATTGGTATTCAAATGATGTTGTTGTCCTTAGTAAGGAAGCTAATTTTAATTATGTTGATGACCTGGATTAAAGACACAATTTTAAACTTGTGATGGCATGATGGCAACATGTTGGTATGTTTATATGTACTCTAAATTTCGAAACCTATTTAATTTGTATAATTAAAAATTTTTCCTTGTTGAGACACGTGACTAATGAATAAACAGAGACATGTGTACACTTGTAGGGTAATGTGTTTGGCCTGCCATTGCAATATGGTAGTTGGTATATTATTATATTTTCAAATTTTAGATTTCTAGGAGTTTTGGTTTGTTGCATAGATTCTTCCGGATAAATACCATTCATTTTGACTTGAGAATCGATGTTTTAAACCTGCAACTAAGGTTCATCATCAAGATAAAAATGTGTAAGGAAAATAGATCTACCTCTTTATTAATAGGAAAATGAAAATAGGGTAATAAAAAGTTGACATGGAAATGATGAGAATGTAGAATGACCGACAAAGAGAATATTCAAAAAATGATTTATAATTATAAATAATGTATTTAAATAATTTTTTTAGAGATTAATAATATAAACCATTAATGTATTATTTTAAGAATCTTTTTAATTACTATGGTCTATAAATTAATATTTTTAATTTTATTATAAGGAATACTATTTTTAAAGAGGGATATTCAAAGGAAGATGGAGATTATATGTTCAGATTCCTAAAGTGAATGAAACGATTAATAATATGAAGAAATATTAAACAATTAATGTATTTTATAAATGTAAAATATGATTGATGTATTTTATGACATTTGAGGAGAATTATTAATGTAGGTAGTTATTATTTTAATTTATATGTTTAATATGTTTAATTTGTAATTATTATTATTTTTGTTGAGAAATAACTAAGGGATTAGGGTTAAGGAGCCTAAGGAGAATGAGTCCAAAAAATGTGAAATAGAATAAGAGGGCAAGGAGAAAAAATTTAGGTTAAGGAGTGTTAGGATTTATGGATTTTGATTTTAATGTCGGGATCCAATTTTTACTTATGACCCAACCTTCATGTCTGTTAATGTTTTTGGGATGTTTCTTAATTTTGACAGCTTCTCTGAATTTTCTGTGGAAATATTGGTCAACTTTAGCTAGAATGTGGTTTTCTTAATTCATATGTGATGTTTAGTATTATTGAAATGTTTTGCTAGGGCTAAGTTTTTTAATTGATTATGTTTTATGTGAGTAGAATGTTCTAGGATGCAGGTGTTGATGGATCTACTAGTTTCAGCAACATATTATTATATTTCACTAAAACACTAACAACTGAGTGCATGTAGCAACATAAAAGACTCAGTGGTAGTAAAAGAAGCCTATATTGCGGCATAGTGAAGTAGGTATGAATGGTTGGAAATTTCCTGAACTTTTATTCATGAACCATTGGGAACACCAAAACTCATGCATATTGAGTTGTTATGTTTTGTATTCCTCAATTGAATTATGTTTGAATTTTCCTTTTGAGTGTTGGATTGGATATGCCCATGATATTTTGTTGTGTGATTTTATGACTATTGTCATGAATTTCTTTCTTTTTACAATTGCCCTCTCTTTCCTTTGGACTTTTCCTTTCAATTGCATGCTTTGGGGACCTTATGAACATTAGTTGGGCACGGAAGGAAAGGCACACCACTTTTATAAGAAAGCTAAGAAGGACCAATAGAAATTACAACCTAAAAGAGGCCCTACAAATAATTAAAGAGCATGAAAAAAATGAGGAAGGTTAGAAATGGGCAATGTGAAGATAGCATGAATGAGGACATGCTACTATTGGGGAGATGGGACGGAAAAAGGTCATCATTGGAATAACTTGAAACGTTACTCTTGAATGCAACATCATGCATAAATGAGAAAATATGCATGAGTAGAATTTGACTATGCAAGCGGTGCTAATAGAAAAAGAATAGTTGGAACATTAGTTATAACACCAAGGAAAAAAGTGGACAACAATATGATAACCATGTGGGTTGGTTTGGTCCATGGGAATAATGGACAATGATATGGAAGCCATGAAAATGCCTCAAAAGGAGGTTCTCTTGACCTTGACCCTAATTACATATGCAAATATGTCTTAAAAATTATGTTTATATATATATATATATAACAAGGTATTTTCAAGAATCATTCTTGTGGAAGAATGATTATATAAAATTTAATTGGTGAAAATGAAAATGGCTAGATGGGATGAAATAATACATTGACCAATGAGATCCCCAATTGAAAGAGGAATTGATGGGGAATGGAAAACCATGACTGACCAATTATTTTAATGCCATAAGAATATGATTTTTATATACTCATGTTGTGTCATGTAGATGACAAGGAAATGTTGATGGTTGTGGCAATATGTACATTAGCTAATAATCAAATTCCTTGATAGTAGGATTAAGAATGTATTCCACTAAGCGTTGTGTTGATGCCAAATAAGAGTTGTTTTGAGTAAAGAAGTTATGATGATAGCATAATTGATAAACCCATGAGACTTGTTGGCTTATAATCATGGAGCATAACGTTGATGGTACCATAGTTGAGAAACCCCTAAGGGTTGTTGGCTAATAATCACAGACAAGCTTTGATGATAACACCACTGAAAAACCCATGAGGCTTGTTGGCTAATAATCATAGAGTAAGCTCAGATGATAGTCCAGTTGAGAAAATCAAAAGGCTTTGTGGTTGATAATCACTTAGTAGTGAATGTGCCTTACAAGGATGATAAATCCACCGGAGACTATGTTGGTTGATAACTTCTGAGTGGGGGAGCCACACATGGATAGTGGGTTGACAATGCCTTATGGTAGTTCCACAGAGTTGGGTTGAGAACACTGTTAGAATATTCCACTAAACTATTAGAAATTTCACTCTTATTCCTTCAAGAGTAACGTAGCTAATAAAACCTCTTCATTATTAACTATATCTCTCTCTCAAAGGTTTAACTAAGACTCTTTAATATTTGCATGAACCTATGCATTGATTTTTAACTGTTGTGATGTAATAACGAGGAGTTGTTGAGAACACTTGATAAATGGCCTTCGTTAATGACTAATTTGTATCCATTATGGTGTCACAACAAGGAGCTATTGATTACACTGATAAATGGGCTTTGTTAAAGACGCGTTTGAATGGCTAAGCACCCATTCAAAAGAAAAGACAAGAGGTATAATAAAATATTTTGCAAATTATTTATGATGAATCTCATTAGAGATTGCATGCCATGTTAGTAGGAAAGCATGGTAATTACCAAATTTGGGTGAATGAAGCTGACTAAAAAGAGGACTGCAACAACTTTGATATATCAGAGAGTGCAACAAAAGCACCAAGGAGATCGCAAACAAGCCACAGGAAGTGGTTGATCCAAACATAATGTTATATTTATTTAGTTGTTAGGTGAGCAATTGTATGTGTGAAATATAATTGTAATAGAGTTGTAAATATAAAGCTCCAAATCATTTATGCTTGGGTTAAGCATGCTTTCTTTGTGTCTTTGTGTTTGGCACTGAGAACAACGAGGATTGTGTTCCTCTAAGGGGGTGGGATTGTGACATCCCCTATGGGTTAATTTCCCTTGTAAGCATTGTAAATAATTCCCTTGTAATTATGAAACCATAAAATAAAATAAAATAAAAAAGTGGTCGAGAGAGAGAGACACATATTCCATTGCTTGAGGAGGGAGATTACTTAAGGATATTGATTATTTCAAATATTATTCATGGGTTGACTAAGTGGTTTTAATGGACCTAACTATGTTATTTAATATGTCAAAATCAAGGACAATACCATGTTCATGTTGGGAAAATACTACAAGAAAGAAAAGGACAAATTTTGAATGCAAAGTAGGGGTTGTGTTGTCGAGGGTGGTTGGTTTGCTTAGACCACTAAAAAATGGACAGAACCATCATGGCTAAGAAGAGGGGGGATACTCATTCATTCAAAGACAATGATAACAACCACAAAAAGGAGAGGAAGATCATTCTTTATTCACATTCTAACGTGCTAAGGAGGAGGACCTTATGAAAACAGAGAAAAAAAAAAGGAGGCCAAGAGCACAGGGGCTTCACTGGGGGAGAAATACCATATCACGTGGGTTCATATTGGGGGATATATATTGAGGAAAAAATGATATAATATATTGAGCATATATTAGGGGGTAAAGGGTTTTTATATTAGAAAGTATAAAAAATGGAGCTCAAAGTTAATGAAAAAATATAAAGGGGTATAATTTTTTTTTAATGAAAAATGGATACCTACAATATCTAGTGAAAGTAGGGGGTTTTCGAGTTTGTATTGGTAGGGGGTTAAGTAATGTGATTTTTAGAGACATTTTCCAATATGTAGTCAAATTAGGGGTATTGTTTAGTATGCCATGAACGCACGTGATATGTCATAGGTTCATTATGTGACTCCCCTATGGCCAAGAGGCTCTTGTTGAAGCAAGAAATGGAGACCAAGAGGCTCCTATTAGGAAAAACGATATTTCATGACTCATATGTGCAAGAAAAGAAGTAAGGGAACTGGAAAAAGGGGAGGTCGATAGGCTCCTGGTAAACAAATTGATTTATTGACAGGGTGGGAAAAGATATGAGGATTGAGAGAATTCAAGGAGAAGATAATCTTTGATGATAGCTAATTGAGAAACCCATGAGGCTTGTTGAATGATAGTCACATAGCAATGGTTCTACCTGTTATCACTCAGGTTGTTCCCTGCTTCCTAAAGGGAATACGACTGGGGTAACCACTAACCAATATTTTAGCTACAGGTTCTAGCCTACCTGCAATCAGAGAGGGCTCTCTCTTTATAATTTAGCTTAGTTGATGAATGTTTTTAGGCTAGTTATGGTGTACTGTTTTGTTTGAATTTGGTGGGTTGGTGAATTCAAATAGAACTGAGATACAGATCATAGGACAGTTTGTTCCATTGGGCAATGGAGTTGAGGTATTTGTGCTGCTAAAAGTAGATTTATGAAGGTAGAATGTTGCTGCAGAGCCAGATAGGCATATGTGAAGCAATTTTATCAGATTTTTGATGAAATTATGGAATTAGTGAGTGAAAGGCAGTTAAGAATCTTTCACTATGATAACAAAGAAAAATGAAATTATTGCTTAAGAGCAGTTAAGAATTCTTAAAACAATATTCACCATGACAGAATTAGTTTAGACATGAGCAATCAAGAATTCATATCCATGACTAATCCAGTAGAAAACATATTTAGAAATAGAGATTGAGCATAGGGTGTTCAAAACAAATCCTAGGCTATTCTTTTTCTCTATTTGCTAGGATTATGAAAACATAAGAATTATGGAAAACACAGAAAACACATACACAGTTCAGAGAAACTTATTGTTCCAGCAAATGACACAGGAATTCTGCAACTAAACAGTGCTATTCATTTCCTCCTTCAGACAGCATATGAACCAGAAATCTCCACCGGCAATTTGTATTATCAAAAAATGTCTCAAAATACAATAGAGCTCTTCAGAAAGAATTACATTCCAACCGACCCTCAATATGTTATCTGAGGGGATATATATACAAAAATAGGGTACAAAATATCTCAGTAGAGAGTTATTGTGCAATAAATTGCACCACCAACTCTCTTACAAAAAGTAAATGAAAACATAAATATAGCATTTAATGTTGAGATGGCCGCTATCTTTCTATCAGACAGCTTTGTCTTTATGGCTCTGGAAAGTGGGTTGTAATTGTGTCTTTAACTTTGCATTAATTGAGCCTGCTGTTTGGGTGTGTTGGTGAGTCACCTGTACGGATGCTCCCTGTGATACCTATGCTGATCTGTCTGCTGACCTGTACCGTGACTTGAAAACTTTGATTATTCCAAAAAAAGGCAAAAAGCATAGTGGCATTATCTGGGTAAAATCTCCACCATTGCTTGCCACCAATCAGCTGGAGGTAGCTGATGCCTCCTCATTTTCACTAGTGTTTCATCTGCCTCTGTATGTCTGTAGAAGTTTGGAGGGACCTCAAACAGATGATTTATTTCATGTTCAATAAAGAACATATTTTCTAACTTGACATAGAGAGACTGCCCAGAGGGAGGCCCTGCTTCTTCTGTGGAGCTGCTGGATGTTGTTATCTGATTTTCAACATAATTGTTGATCCTTGTCATATACTGATTATATGACAGTAGTTGTCCTGTGCCAGTCACTAGGTTGGCCGTTCCTTTGTCCTGTGTTTAGTCA